>JABSMR010104515.1:0-20504 GCA_018902295.1 Dusona sp. PSUC_FEM 10030013 | reverse complement strand
AACATATTTTTTTTTATTTATTTATGCAACTCTGAAAACCTGTATTATTGTTTCTATTTCTAAAATTTCAAAATTTCTACGATTAAATAATATACGAGCCTCGTACATAAATAAATGAACCTCTAAAAAACTAATGAAGATTGAGGTCATTGAACCTAATGCCACTGAGTTCGATTCATTCGTTGGCTGAGTGAATTGCCGTTGATCATGGATTTTCGCAGGAAAATACGGCACACTGTTTAATCATTTATATAAATCCTACTGAACCAGACAACCCACGATCCGAAATCCTCATGTTTTATTGTCCCTTTGATCCTGATATGAGCTTTGTGTAATCGTGATTGCATGGCAACTATTTGCTAATATTAAAACACGTAGATAGTTTATTTTTGAAAAAGAATAAGAATTTTTAGAAATTCAATAAACAATGAGATATAATAATAATTATAAATTGAAGGAACTTTAATGATTTTCTGCAGAGGTCTCGTACCATGTGATTCGGCCCACGGTTAGTCGTAATCGATAGAACTTATTGCTACTTGAGTTGCGGATTATTGAACAAGGCAAGCTTCGTAGGAGGTCTCGGCCTTCCGGAGACCTTAGAACATGTATCTTTTTTTTTCTTTTCAAAGGTCTCTTCTAAGCAATCCTCGGGTGTCAAAACTGGATAGTATTACTGTATATACTGCTATGTACTTTGTACATATAGATTGGGAGTCGTGTGTTTTTCACAAGAGTCTAGCCGCATCTGACGTTTGACTGCGCGCATGGAGGGCTGAGTAAGAGCTTGTTTTCGAGGAAAAGCTTATTATCGGCTAACTGTCAAACGGAACTGTGGCCATCGCCCTCTAGCCTCTCCATCGTCTTCTTCTCAATACTTTCCTCCTCCATCGCCCGTTCTCCGGCTCGTTCTCTCCTAATTCCGTCCAACCTGTCTTTGTTCGGACACGTGTTAATTCGCACCAGACATCGGTGACCACGTCATCTGTACCTCACGTAAAACGTTTTATGTTTCTACTTCTACGCGGAATTATTTTATTTTCAAATTGAACGAAACAAAATTCAACATTAGAAAAGATAAACTTGAGTATTTCGGAACCATTTTCATTCAACTGTTTTTTTCTCGATTTGGATTTATATACTAAAATGTTCGTAAATCGTGTAAAGGACGATTAATCTTTCATTGGACCGCAGGATATAATCGTCTTCGAAGTGAAGTAAACTGAAATATGACGACTCGGAATGGATTTATGACCAATTCCGATACTGGTGGTCCAAAAATCATGTGCATCTCGAAATGCATCCCCATGGATAGATTTAGAAGTGAAAAAGTAGATTACACATAATAAAATATTCCCTATACACTCTCTTTGAGCCCCTAATTCATGAATGATCGCGTCCATCGGTGAATTATACGTTTGGAACGTCGTTTTATTAATAAAATATTCATTGAAACGTCTTGTAGGAAGATTCCACCGATTGTTGGGAGTGTGGGGTCGATGATTTGCACCCTATCGGATCACCCCTGCATCTAAGCTCGGATTCAGGCGGTTCAGGCTCCATCGTTGCTTCCGTAGATAGGTGAAATCTGGGAATAGTGCTCCGAGGCACGAACGTCATTTCACACATATATATGTATACATATATATGTTCTAAACAACATAACCCTCGAGTGTCCATTGAAATTGCCTTTACACGTACGCCGCTATCAGTCTCTTTCCCTTATCCTCATTTTTGTAGGCTGTACTTGGCTCACTTGGTTTTTTTTCCCCCGATTTCTTCGGGGAGTTTATGCACGTGCGGCTGCCGATTCGAATTAGCGTAAATGTGGTTTCTAAATCCTATACATATGTAGACTTACACATACTTAGGTATTTTTTGCCTAATATGAGAAAAGGCATCAGCGTTATAAATTTATGTACTTTACGGAGTGAGTTACAACCTTTTGGAGACAAATGTTGAATGTCTATGTAGATGTGTATGCTCGAGCACATATTATACGTGTGTGTCCAAGAGGGTGCGAGTGGTCGACACAAAGCGTTCCTGAAATCCCTCGAGGGAGGTCGCGGTGGGGTTTCTGGCAAGCATCCCGAAGAGCACGACAGGCCACGGGGCTGAGTCACGGGTATTCGTCTACCAGTTTATTCAAGTGCATTTACCGTGTATATATATGGAGCAAATGCATTAACTGTCAGCCTGTCTCAAACACATATTACATACTCTCGATGCCCCTTCTTTTTGTCTCCCCCAACTTGGTCCAATGCTCGTTATCGCTCTTGTCCATCCTGATTGAATATTTGTATCACATATAATATATGCCGTTATCGGAGTTCTGCACTGTACCGAAAACGAATGAGCAAAAAATCGTTCTTGGTACGTGTTCAAGGTTTTTTGACAGCCAGGGAACGTTGCATTGTTGATTTATAGATGTGATGTTCGGGTAGAAAAAAATTGGCACGAACCGTGAAATTTTCTCAGATTATTTATCATAATGTTCTTGTGCCAATAGAAATATAACGGTGACATTGTTCTTTACACGAGTGATTAATCGGTCGTTTACATCTTTCGGCTTTAAACCGAAAAATTTAATTTCTCTATTAAAAAAAATAGTGGGGAATTTTCAGTCGGTTACAAAATATGAAAATAGATGGAAAAGAAGTGTTGGATGTACGGGAAAAAAATCGACTTATGGTTTTCGTTGCTCACCCTCTATCGTCATTGTTCGCAATGATTAGTCAAGTGAGGTTGAAGAAATTCTGTTAATACCTTACCAGGGGTTATAAGCTCTATGACTCACGGGTTTTCATTGAATATATTTTTATACGGATATGGGAATATGTAAGAGTGTGTTCGCTCATATTTTTTTCAGCGTCATCCCTTGACGGCTCATCCTTAGTTTGCCAGTATTTGATAGTTTATGGCGATTGAATATTTGCCGCGATCGTCCGTGACCGATAACGGCGAAAATCCCTGCGGGCTAAGAAGCTGTAGGAGATGGGATATACGTGGATGCACTTTACTGTCACATCGTATTTTCGAACGAGATCAACAGCCTGATGCGCTCTCTCAGAAGGCTCATGACTTTCACCCTGTAGCTATCCTCGTACGAATTTAAGCGGATCTATGAAAAGCTCCAAAAGAGAGCACGAGAGAGGAAGCGTAAAACATGACAGCGAGAAGGGTGTGCTTCGATTCTCCTCCACCTCTTTTCATTTTTCTACACCATCCCACGTGGAATTTTATCCCTACGATATTACATTTTTTCAGGACCCTATCTTTCGTCGTCCGGACCAGTTGAGCTCCCTCTCTCGTTCTCTTGCCGCGATCTCTGCCTGCTATCATCCTCCAGCTTCACTCCGTACCACTGTCATACAACCAGAGCGTTAATTTACAAGCTGCCGGAAAATTTAATACATCGAGAATAGGAGCTGAGAGAGACAAGGAATTTTGGCATGTAGCAATTTTCGTTCCATCATTTTCACGGACTTCACAATTACTGTCAGCAGCCAAGGCTCCTCGTGATTCTTAACAACCAATCGATAATCAAAGTGCTACAATTCGGAAGAATTGCAAATTAAAAACAATGAAAACTCTGGATAAAATAGACAGGGTGAAAAATCCGACTGCTGCACGTTAAAGATTGGAAAAAACCATTTGTCAAAGTGTTCCTACCGAATGGAAAGAGAGATCGTTACTCTACTCACCGGAGTTTGATCAGTGAATGTCAATGAATAGTCAATGAACAGACTCGAACGCATAGCAACGGTCCACGTAGACCTCTTTTTAATTAATATACCTGTCAACCGTCGAATCTGTCGATACGAAGTTAGTACACTGTGCATCCGGTGATAAAAGAGAACGAATTTTAGGATGCGAATAGAATGGGAGGCTTTTGCAATGAAAATGAAAAAAAAAAAAATGGTATTGGTCTAGCTACCCTAGGCATTGCCCGTTGGCAGCATATTTCAATGCTAGAGCTTTCGGAAAAAACCAATTCAAGAGTCTAAAAAACCATGTGTAGAAAATCTTTCATTTCTGTTTAAACATTGAGAGGTAAAGATTATGAAATTGTGAGTTTTGTTCTGTTATAGAGTGAAGAGAGAACAAAGCTATACAAAAGCTTTGAATTATTCGTAAATGTCGAAAACTCGTGTTGAACAAACATTCCCGTTTTAAACTCACGTCGGATAAATTGAAGTAGCGACATGTCGACACAGACGGATGGTATTCGTCGTAATAGGACGGTTTACATTGCTCCTGTTTCCAACCCGAGGCTATTCGCGAGCTGGTTCCGCACGGATATGCATACGACACACATCGCTACGATGGTTTCACGGTTTGTTGATACACGGAGGAACTCGCATGACGCCGAAAACATATACAGATATCAAACCACCTTGCAAATTTCGCGTACTGTATAAATCGAGAAAGGGATTAAATCAGGTGTGCAAAACCTCGAACCCTATTTACCTAACAACCCTTACCTTTCATTCGAAGCCCTTCACTCGTGACGAGTTGAATTTGAGATTGCGATGGATTGAATCAATAAGACCTGCTGGTGAGTATACCCAGGACAATTTGATAAAACCAATTCCGCTAAATTGTAATTTGTGTCTAATTGAGAAGGTAGAGAAGATATTCGATTAAGATGTAGTATTCGGAAAATTTCTAGCTTCAAAAATCTGCTGTGTGTATTTGTCGACGTATTGTAAAAAGTAATTTAACCGCCGACAATGCTGCCACAAAATTTTATGAGTAGGATTCACCTCTTTTATTGGTGATTAATGAAATCCCAAGAAAAAAATGGCAATCAATTTTACATACGTCTGTTCATCATTTCTTTCATCTCTAAATACAAAAGTTTTTGAGGAACGTTTGGTGAGTGCTTTTTTTCATCATCGTGTTTGCATTGAAAAAATACGGAATACATGAATGAAACAGTAAGACTTATGGAACAGATGAAAAAGTAAAAGATGAAGAGGAAAAATAAAAGTGACAGCTTTTTGTGGTTCCTGGTGGAGAGCAACATCAGGACCTCTCAATCAAGTGGAGCAGATCCAAAGGGAGTGTATCAGTAAGATTTCCTCCCCCGTGGCTTGAACTAAGTGAAAAAAATTGATCTCTTCTGCACCATAGGACGAAAAAAATGAGACAGGGAGGAAAAGTATTTTCCCGCATATACGAGATTGCGGTGAATGTGGAGCCGGATGCTTCTGTCATGAGATATCTGTGAGGGGCTGAGGGTAAAAAGAAGGGATGAGAAGGAGCCAACTGCGCGCGGATTGAGAGAACAGGAAAATCGTGCGATTTTTGACACCGAGATGAAGAGATTGAAGTAAAATCTAAACGTCGATCTTTCTCAAAAGTCTGATAGCGGTAACTTTATCTTTTTAGCACGAAAATGAAGAAAAAAAGGAAAACTTTTGCTGTGGTGATAGCAAGTTTTTATAGATGTTTTTTTTATCTTATTTTGACTTCAAAAAGTGCTGGCCAACTTTCCAACACATAATATCGCTCCTAAATATTTTCTTTCTTGTTTTGTTGTGGACATAAAAAAAATTCGAATCGAGAAAAGGGGGAACGTTTGATTTAACGTCGGGAACAGCTGTCGTTCCTCGACGATGAAACAAATCGGAAAACTCTAGCCAACGACGGTAGCAAACTGGCCTTCTTTGATATTCCCTGCGAGCCCCTATTTTCTCCTCATTCGTAGTTCGTTATTATACGCTAGTACGACTCAGTTTGAACAGACTGACCGAATAAAATAGAATCGAGATAACTGAACGAGGGGTTGGGGGTAGTTTGGATAATTATCATCCTCGTGGAAGTTACTATAGAACCGCAAGTTTTCTCAGGCCATTTTGCACGGTTCATTAAAGTGACGGAGACTTCTCAATTACGACGTATTTTCGGAATCATCCCGAAGAATAGGAAATTAATGTCCAAATGGCTTTTTAATGCTTACAAAAATGATTAATGTCTCAGTACTTTAAAAATGAGTATATCAATTTAAAAAACGTTGGTGAATAAAAAATTGCACAAAATCCCTTCGAAAATACTTGCAGCGAGATTATTGGTGCCCGTTTATTGGTTTCTTGCCAATCGTAAGTTTTTAAATACTTGCGTCTAGTCACTGTCGTGTCTCTCGATGGTGTTTATATTCACTTACGTCTAGCAAGAATCGATATGATATTTTATCGCCCCCGGGCTCGACGGAATTGCTGCAAAGCTTTGTGTATTTTATTTCGATTCTCTTTTCGCATTTTTTGTCGGTACATGGATTTGCGATTGAAATATTTTGTTGATTTATTCGATAGGGGAATAAAAAAATGGGAGGTAAACTATGAAACGAAATATTCTATGTTTGAGGGAAAGGTCGCTTGTGTTATTTAACTCTTGTAGCAGATGCATCAACTGGATTCCAGACGTCTGGAAGAAAGAGATTCGGCGAAGCTTGAAATATCGAGAGGGTATAAAGACGATCGAGCTACTTTTTAGGATTTTATTTTCGCGTCCCTTTCTCGCTATCCGAAGAGATCCACTGTTTATTTCGTGCTGTATAAAAGATTGAGTACGGTGGAAGAACTACAAGTGCATGAACTCTTATTATTCTCCAAAGCTCTTCATCGCACAGAGTTGAAAGTTCGAAGGACTTATACAAACTCGCGAGTCTGATATGGTGGTCTTTTTTGTTCGGGTCGTACTGAAAACTGAACGAACGGAGAAAAATTGTCCGTAGAGACTTTTTACTCCAAGTTACTTTTCTCCTTGATATAGAAAGACCGTGAACGGCGCATCTCCCAACTAAACAGACTTTTACTCGTGGATAGAAGAACGATAAAAGCGAGAAAAAAAGTGGTTACAAAACGAATGAAAAGGAAGACGATGACAGCGAGATGAACAGTCCGGAAGAGAGAGAATTGATCTTTCTTCTCGTCTTTATTTTCCCTTCTTTTGTCTTTTTCTTTTTCTTCCAGCAAGAACTCAACAAACTATGGAGGAAAGGAAATAGTAAAAAGATACCAATTTATACAATGATAATCATAAAACCTTACTGAATTGCTCATCTGATTATCCATGCCATGTCCTCAATTCTCCAATTTTCCCATTAAATATTATTCCCCTTAATTGAGGTTCATGCACTTTTGTTCAGTTTCACGCTATTTTACTAATGTATTTGACAGAAGATGGCAGCCGTCTTAATTCATACACTTTTTCTCCTGTTGTTTCTGAAGACGTGGAGAACGAATACGACCGACATTTCTGTCTTTTTTCATTCTCCTTATATTGCAGCAAACAGACAGAATTAGTAAAACGAAAAGTGATGTGCAGGTAGTAGGAGAAAAGAAAAATGATTTCAGAAATCTAAATAAAAACTGTGCAATGACCAAAATATGATAAAAATGAGGTAAACTTTACCGATTCCTGTGCTACCCGAGGGTTAAAAACCCTCCACAATAACTACGAATCGATCATACTAGAAGCTTACCTTCGATCGTTTCGTTACCCAATACATCGGGGCACTGATCCTCATTTTCAACGACAACCGCAACGAGTCTACCGTTGTCCCTGAGACCGGAAAATCTGACGCAAAACATAATAGAATTCGGATGTAATAAAAAAAAGGAAGCGCGAAAGATATTCCCAGCGAACTGGTCGGTGCGAGTTGGGCCGCGATCAGGTTGCACAAACGACTGACTGACTACTGCAGGTAGATCGTGAATTCGATGTGAATGCTTTTTACTACTCTTTTCGTCTCCTTTTTCTCCTCACCTACAGCAGCATAGAGAGAAATATATTGTTGGTGGTAAAAAGAGGGAGGAAAGGTGGTTCCAACGGAGCAGAAGAGAAAAACCACCCCCTCAAGCACGCGGTATGTAAAACGAAACAAAAAGAGGAAGAGAAAACGTCATGTAACTCGGCGCGTTGACGACGACGAGAGAGATTCGAGCCAGAAAGGCTAAGAGCGCGTCAGAGGGTGAAAAGTAAGCTCTGAAAGAGAAAACCATGTAAACCAGGTGTTCTCCTGCAATGAAACAGCACCACGAGCTCCGAGGGATGAAAAATACATAAAACATAGATGTTTGCATTCTGCACTCTCTCTTCTCTTTTACTTTATTTTCCATACGGTATCCAAGGAAAAACCATTCGGACTTTTTAAAGAAAAAAATTTGCCCTATTTTTTCGAAATACAACTGTTTCAATGGTACTCAATTAATTTGACTGTTTTTCCAATTAAATTACGTCACTCTAATCGACCAAATGTATCTTTAAGCCGAATAATAAGGTGATTCTTTGTTTTGAGAATCGAATATTCTTAATTATGGTCCAGATGATTAACAGCGAATAATGGAAAATGAGGTGAAACTATTGAAAAAGGTAAAATATATGAAAATATCCACTTTTCTTTGTTTTACACTAAAAGTAAGGTAGAAATGAGAAAAGAGAAGAAACGTGCAGGTGGATTTTATGAGTATTGGAAAGTCGTGACGTAAAGAGTACGAAAATACTGTACAAGTGTAGAAAATCTGTATATCCGTATATATGTATGTACAAAAATATGGAGGAGAAAAATAAAGGAGAAACCCTCTTGTGCAAGACGAAGGGTTCAAAGAGCTCCGCTCTTGAATATATTTTTCGCTGTGTGTCTACCCTTTCATCCGCGGGTAGATTGCATGATTTTCCAGGTGTGTATATACGGTACTTACGAGTGGTCCATGGTACTATCGTCGTCGTCAACGTCGTCATGCGCGTTCTTGCGTGCGTCAAGTTTGCGACGCGTTGCCATGAAAATATGCAACGTTCCGTAACGACGAATGAGCTCGGGAGGACAATTCCTCGTTTTGAGTACATATATATTCAATTTATTTTTAGTACATTTGTATGTAAGTAAGGACAAAGTATACGAAAGCAATAAATGAAATAATTACGGACTGAATTATTTGTATAAATACAGAACGGTTTCGTACCAGCTGCGACACGAATCGACAAATAATCGTGGAGTTATTTCACGTTCAATCAGCTTTAGTAACCGCAGCCGGATGGATGCTGTATTAAATCCTTGGCAATACGATAGAGGAGGAAATACAACGGCGAAGTTGTTACAACTTTTAATGCAGTCGATAATTTACAGTGGTACATGGAACGCAACGTACTTGAACGTGAAGTTATACAGAAAGAAGAAATTCTAACATGTCCACATCTTTGAGTTCTGGCACTTGTAACACGTACACGAATATTATGTGCATGTACGAATGCAAATGACTTGATGTGATACGAAGATATGTAACCGGGTCCTAAGTTGTAGCGACGGTTATATTCGTACCGTATAATTCGAATTATACAAGGTTTCGTGTTTTTTAAAAAGTCACGTGCTTTATAATCACGAATATAAATTCATGTGCAATCAGAGAGCTTCGATATATAGCATATTATTGTCGTGTACTCACCTCAACGTTATCTCATCTAATGCATTGTTTCTTAGGTTCACGTTATACTCTTCGTTTCACTAATCACACGATACTCTACGTCAAAAAGTGTCTACTTTGATTGGATGATGTTTTCTCATCAGCATGTAAGTCAGAAGTTAATAAAAATGCACAATCTTCACCATGTCAACATCCATAACGAACTGACGATGAAAAGCTCTCGCTGGGACTTGGCGTTCGCGAGGGAGAAAACCAAACTGCTGGTTTTCTTTTTTTATTTCTTTTATTTTTACTTTCATACACGCGATTTTTTTTGCCCCTTCATCGAGACCGCTATGGGGCGGAGATTTGCGGTTAGAAAGAACGCGTAAAAGAGGTGGTGGAAAATGTCGTGGTGTTTCGACGAGCACGACGACATAACCCCCGTGGGATTTTACAACGTCAGGCCTTTCTGAAATCAACGCGCACTCCTTTTTTATCTCATTTTTTTACTTCTTTTATTATTAATTCAACCCCCTTACTTTCCGGGTGTTGCCGCGTTACTCTGACTCTTGTTTGGATCCAAACAACCGCGAGTTCAATGTGAACTCTCCGGAATCTCTCGCCACAGTGGTCCTCTCGTCAACATCGACGATGTCAGTGAATTCTCAAGCTTTCGGTATGAATAGTCGACCTATGTATACATCCTTTCCTATGCCACCACCAGGTTTAGTTTTCTACATATATACAACTTTACATGTGTTAGAACATGTACCTTCGGTTGATGTAAAGCCACGATACGTAACATGCAATGTATTCCGGCAAAATGAGTGCTTGCACTCTAGAACCACGTTTATGGCAATCGCTGTTCTGACGCTCATTAACCTGTACTGCGAAACTTCCACCTATTATTACTATACTTTGAAACTACTGTTTATAATTCGGAAAATCGTTAAGACTAGCAGCTCTTAGTTTAATTAACTAAAAAAACCATTAAAAATGCAATACAGTAACCGCCGCATTTTTTGGGCCACTACGTATGTACATTTTTTCTCAGTTTGCGTTTTATCATACCGTGTAGTCAATTGTGTAGGAATACAGGGCTCTGCTACAGTTTTGTACGTAATTTTGACGTTTTATTTAATTAGGAAAATTTTGTATTTTCACCGTTTCAACTTAGTTTCGTCACGATAATGCTTAAAAAATTCATTTTCGATGAAAAATAATAAATTTATTCTCCAATATTTGAATTTTTAAAAAATTGAAAGCATTTTTGTTGTTACAGAAAAATGATTCAGTGTTTTGACTGCTCCGGTAGCGGTTTTTAAAATCGTAAAGGAGAAAAAGGAGCTGTGGTTCTTTCTTTTTTTGCTGCTGCTTGTTTCTTTCTTTACTCCTTTTGAAGCTTTCACTCACAGGGCATATTATTATTTTTGCATACCCACACATACAACATTTGCCTGCAGTGGAAAATAGTCCCTTTCGCTTTTACTAGTTGTACCTTTTCGAGCTCAACCATGTTGTGACCTCTTATTTTGTGCACAGAACTTTTCATTCGTTTCCTTTTTCTCGGGCATTCTTCATTCAAACAAGTGAACGAGAAAGCAACGAAAAGAAGTGAAAAACGGCAGCAAATATGTACATTGCTGGGGAAAACTTTGGTTTCGTGCTTTGATGCAAAACTTCACATTATTTGGGCTTCAATTTTTTTGTTAAGGGAAATGAGAAATTTGCAAAAAGTACGAAGGAAAAAGAAAACCTAACAAATGGTCGTGTCGAAATTCACCGAACAAAATCAATTTCTCAAATAATATTAATTATTTCTTCAAACTTAATTAACATTCAATACATTTTCATAATCTATTCCGAGGATTTCTCGTTTCAATTACTTTTTCGTGTATTGTTAAATAGAAAGTAAAAAATTCACTAAAACTATACACGGGGAACATAAATTGCGAGGTAGAATGAGAAGGTCGGATAATAGAGCTCACGTATATGATATTTCCTCGCGATATAATGGCAATTGCAGTCTCGGATCTTGCAGCACGTCTCGAGGGCTTTATAGTACATCACCCGTATGCTCTTCGCGAGAATAGTGGCGCTGAAATTACGTTAACGCAAATTCCGAAGCGTCCGGACGTATACTGCGTGCAACCAGGGATGGTTTGCACGGGTTTATAGTCTCTAGTATTCCCGCACATGATCCGTAATAATGAGTATAAAATGTGTGCACAAAAGTACGTCTTATTTTCGCACTATAAATAATCCACAAACACAAGGAAATTTTGCATAATTTATGAATTTTGTTCAGTGAACACAAGTGTATGTAATTATTGAAAATAACATTTACGATCTGCGATAAAGTAACATCATTTTCGCCAGTCGAAAACCTTCCGGTAAATACGTATAAACAATTGTGGAAACAGTAAATAATGAACAGTGTCTAGGACAAAAAGATTTTCTGATCCAATTTTACAATTAAATTAATAAAATAGGGACATTAAGGTGATGAAA
Organism: Dusona sp. PSUC_FEM 10030013; assembly: GCA_018902295.1. NCBI lineage: Eukaryota > Metazoa > Arthropoda > Insecta > Hymenoptera > Ichneumonidae > Dusona > Dusona sp. PSUC_FEM 10030013. The sequence goes on along the minus strand of JABSMR010104515.1, from coordinate 8,583 downwards.
AATGCGAATAATAATTCCTCAAATTAGTTCTAAAAGTCTACAGCATTTATTTGTAATTGAAACAATTTTAATAATGTCAAATTCCAATTAAGCGCATCATGTACCTAAAATGTAATATTTATCGCATTGTTCCACACTCCAGAGTTATTTATATGGCCCGCATCAGTTACTTTTAAATTACAGGGGTCAGAGAATAGTTGTTGTATAATAAATTTGTGGCGAGATGTTGAGAATATGTGTCTCACCAGGACGTTAAAGATTATTCGGCAGTGTGGATATTTGCGGTACTCATCAGGAAGCCCCTGAGTCCCTCGGCTCATTACGGAATACAACGACTTAAAAATATATATACATGGACCTCCGATCCTTTTACTTCACTCCTTGTCAGCGCGAGCGCGACCCCGAATGTATAACATTTATTTCGATTTTTCTCCTTGTCACACTTTCTTTCTTGCTGTCTCCTCGCGTACACTTATCTCATTTTATTTTTTCAACGTCGTGACGAAGTACGCAGGGAAATCGAGCGTTGTTTCGACTATACACGACCGTAACCGACGACTACGAAGAAAACAGATGCAAAAATATCTGTATATGTATACATTTTATACATGCATAAGTAATAGGCATATGTGAGCACGACTTGATGTGCTACTCGACGACGCAGGCTTGTATTTTTAACCTGGAAGAGATTTAAAGGTCCACAAATGTCCGTGAGCTACCGAACACCCCATTCAAATGTGTGAGAGTGTAAAGGAGAAGAGGGAGGAATAAAGAGAACGATAAGAAAAAATTGAACGGTGCTCAACTTGTGTAATCGAACGTAAAAATTCATATCGACTTCGATCGTTTCTAGGTTGATTATATTTATCCTCGGAAGCTCATGGATAATGGAGGACCATTAACGGTCTGGCCGTAATTTCTAATGAAACAGTGAATGTTACCATTCATTTTTCTAATTTTAACGAATTCTTTCAAATTAACGCAAATCTTTAGAATTTGTTGCTTATTTGCTTATGTTGCGAAGAGTCGGCTTCGGAAAACGATCAATGAAAATTAAATATATATTGTTATAAATGGTGGAAATTTTGAAGCAGTCGAGAACTTTGTGACAAAAAGACAGGGTGGAGAAAAAAGTGGAGAAAAAAGGTGGGAAAAGTAAGTACAAGACCTCGACGAAGGTTCGAATATCCAGAGGGTTAAAGACCCAGTGCCGTTGTTACGTTTGTGACGATGCGAAACTCCAATTTTCTCTCTCCCTTATCGTCTTCCTTTTTCAATTCTTGTTTTATCGCTCTGGACTGTACTTAAGCGTGTACGTGCGTACGTGTGCATGTGTGAACACGGTGCAGAGAATCGTTATGCGTTACAAGCGCCACATAAAAAAAGAACCAAGATGACGAGGGAGAAAGAAGAAAAAATAAATGAAGCAGAAGAATTTACGAACTCGAGTGTATATACCTATAGCACTAAAAGCTCGTTGTCCTGTGTGTGCCTTTCCGTTTAGTCATCCATTTCTGGAATTACAGAGACTCGTTGAAAGATTCCCGAGCGATTAAATGCTGGGGAAATAAATGTGAAAAAAAGAGTAACGACGAGAAAAAAAAAAGTACAATATCGTGGTTCTTGGAATGTTTACCAAAACCTCTGTAGTGATATATTTTTCCTCACTCACCGCGATGACGTACCGAAGTACACTTTTCGCGGATAAATGGTAGTAAAATTTGCCAGAAACCTTAGTAAATAAAGCATTAATGTAAGTAGTGTTTAACTTTATTGCTTCGAAAAGATGTGAAATTGGCAGAAGTGAAAATGAAGGCCGAGTGCAGATTTGTCTCGCAAACTTTTTTCCCCCAAGCTCCGATCGTCACGGTAATCGTTATTATTCTAATTGGAAGAGAGCTTGGAGTTCGAACTTTTGCCTCAACCCTCGCGAGTTTCCACCCCTTAGCGATTGCTAAGCGACGACAAAGTCACTGGTCTTTTCTACCAAGGAGAAGACGCAGAAGGATCTTCTAGCAAAGAGGGGTCTCGTAACATCTGCGAGGAGTTCTCGTCCTCAGTGGGAAACGAGAATCGAGCTGAGGGACCGCTCGTTTTCTTGCTCCCCCTTGCATGAAAACGACACACACTGTGAGTGATCTCCAGAGGCTGAGCAAACCAAAGAGGATGAACAGAGTTAAACACACACACACAGAAACCTACTTTTATATTAATATATATAGGCAAATACATCAATATATACGACATTCGGTGTCAAATTTGTTAGAATTTCTTCCTCGTTACCTTTCGTTTAATCTAAACGATTATTCAATGTCATTTCTCAAACGGTTCTTGCTTTTGTACGATTAAAATTTATTAAACAACGACAATTTCAAAAGTGCTTTAAATCGCCAAAATGCATTCGCTCATACTGAAAATATCCAAAGTTTTTAATGAATGTTTGGATTGTTCGTTTTCGTTCCAGTTTGTATTAAAATTTCCTTTTTCCTCACTGTATATCATAACCGTACGAAACTTCGTTGAAGTTACTCTGATTTGGCACAAAATGTCCCATGTGTATATGGAGGAGAATGAAAGAGCTAGAATGACGAGGAAGAAGAAGGAAGGAATGGGTAGCGAGAGCACTGGAACAGAGGGAATTCACGGAGTTCCGGTGCCAGATACCTATGTAGCTCTGATACCCCTGGGATTTATCAAGTTTATGGGGTGGCGGAAACCGTAGCGTTAGACTACTCTATCTACAGATATATACTAAGCTCTCTCGAAATAAGAACCCTTGCGACGCTGCCCTTTATGAAAACGATGATTTTCCGGGCAAAGAGATTTCCCCAAGGGGCATTATGTACAAAGTATATGTATACATACCAGATAACTTAAAAGAGTCTAATTCAAAGAGTCGCTAATGTGGATTTTTCACCGCATCGGTCGTCGAATCGTATTTTCGGTCAAATTGTACTGGCAAAAAACAAAATTCGTCAATAGAGATTTTAATACGATTTTTTTACGTTATTTCGGTCAATTTTTCATTTATGATCAAATGATTTATTCATTTTTATGGAGTTAACAAAAAATATGTTTTTTAAGAACAATTGAAAAATGAAACGAACGATAAAAAATGATCATGGACACGAGGATAAAGAAATTTATCGAATATACACGATCGAGTTTCACGAATAAAATTCTCACGCCCATCACGCTTCGAAATTTGTTATTTTTTTGGAAAGTTGCCCCAACTTTTTACATGATCGTTAAATTTTTTTTTCCGTAGTAGGGTAGTCCGTGCGTGCTGTGTATAAACTCATCGAAGCGAAAACTTGTGGGTTAAAATCGTGCTTTCCAGTCCCCTGGCACATAGCCGTCTCCGGAAAACCCTGACCTAGCCCCGAAGCGTCGTTGTTTTCTAGGCTCTGGGACACAACGGAGTATAAGCTGGCGTAACAAAACATACGAATCTACTTGAACGTGTGTAGGGTGACGATTTGAAAAAATACGAGGGGAATTTAAATTTAAAAGAAACACGAACAAAAAAAATATTATGCAACCGTACGTACGGTTCTCATAAATTGCTTTCGACTGCTCAGAATCTTTGCTGCAGAATTTAAGAACTTGAAGCTGTTCCCTAAACTCTAGGGTACTGGGATATTTACTTTGTTTATTTTCCTTCTCGAAAGGGGTTGTATTTTGAATTTGATCAGAAACTATGAATATATTCGCTAAATTGACTCAAAAGTTGTGGCCAAGGAACATTTCCAAACTTATTCGATTTTTTTCAAAATAAACTACACCAGTGGTGCTCAAATAAAGCTAATTAATTTGTCTCGTCGTGGACACCCCGAAGGGTTAAAAGGGTGCTGTGGATTTACAAGCCGTGTAAAATACAGCCTCGGGGGTGGTACATGATATACAAGCCACGCGAGTACATCCTCTATAAGCCAGAAAACGCGCGCAGAACACATAGAAGAGCTGTGCTCAACCATCATCAACAATTAAATCCACGCTCCCCAATCGTGTGTGCTTCGCATGAGGTCTCATATTTGCCACAACCGGCTGATACTTTTCATATATATGTCTCTCGTATGGGCTCTGAAATGCTCCAGCTGAGCTCGCTCGGTTCAACATCCCTTAGCAGAGATTCTCAATTTTATTACATCAAAGCCTGGGTGGATTAAATCTTTGGAATAAGTTTAACGAACAGTCATTTTTAGTGGGTTCGTGAGAAGGGACAATTTCTTAGATTTTCAGAAAATGTTTACAACGATCTCAGAGATGGCGTATTTTAAAAAATCTTCAATTAAAGTCCAAAGAAATTGAAAGGGGACGAAAAAAAAGTTTATCAAATAAAAGTCGAGGATCAACCGGCTGCCTTTTCTCTTTCGAGAAACTTGCATATCTTTTAAGGCACGCGTGCCTTTCAAGCCCAGCCTCCCTAGTTACTTCGTACGTCATTCGCATCCCCACGAACTTAGGTCAGTGACTCTCAGCGCAAATTTTAAGAATTCATTCGAAGAACCTGTTACAATTTAACAAATCTATAATTGCATCGGTCTTTTAATAATTAAATAATTGATATTGAATGAAGGAAAACGACGCAAAGTTTGTTTAATGGAAATGAGATGCAATTAATGTGCATAAATTTGTTCCCGGTGAATTCATGAATTTATTATGAAAACGCGCGCAGTACTACGAAGAGTCGATGAGAACTATGTTTATACTGGATACACAGACTATATACATATTCGGGAGAGGAGGGTTACAATGTTAAATTTTGGTTGGGGCAATAGAATGGGTTTGAAAACCCCTGGGAATCGACGGTGCACATCTGGCCGTGGGCGCCCTAAAATGTTGGTAGTCGCGGGGTTCGAGAGAGTGAGAGAGTACTGGACTAAAGTATAAAGCTATATATGGGGTGATGCCACGCGCACTTTCACCTCCCCCTCTTGTATACAGCCACAGGAGAGTTTGCCCATTTCTATCCACCGTTCTCTATCCTATCCCCATCGACAAAGATGCTTGCGTTATTGCCATACGCAACCTGAACGCACATAACAGTTGCGGGAAATCGGAACAGGGAGGCTGATGCTCAAAGGGATGAAACAGAGAAAGCGAGAGAGAGGGAGAAAGAGAAAAAAAGAGATACATAGGAGGTAGTCCGGTTACGTTATAAAAGAGCCAACTGTATCGATTTCGAAGCTGCGATAAGCGTTTTCGTCAATGTTCCGTTTCATATGTGAATATTATTCGGATGAATAATGTATTTGCTCGTGTAGAAAACTTAAACTCATACTTAAGAAGCTTCGCGCCATATTTTTATTCGCAAATTGACATTATTGTATTTTTTGGAACAATTTTCAATTAATTCATTATTCCCAAATAATGTTTTCAGTTTTTTATCGTTATTGTATGAGCAAACGAATTTTGTGTTAGATTTAAAAAATATTAACCGAAGTTTGATATAAAAAAAAACTAAATCACAGTATGGAAAAGTATTGGAGGCAAGAAAGGGTTGAATTGAGTTTGATGCAAATTCACTGACTGATGGATGGAATCGGGTACATATTTAATAACCGGAGCTACTCGAGCCAAAGTCGAAGTGCGGGCACACTAGTGTTGCAGTTTTTTTTTAAACTATTTCTAGGACCCACGTCTCATAAGGGAGGGCATAAGAGAAAATGCGAGTTGGAGGGTTGACGATGAAAAGGGGTGGTTCTGCGTTCGCACCCTAAAAAGGGTTGCTAAAAGCTCGGAGGCTGGCCTAATGGTCGACCATATACCACCAGACGCCAAATTTTCTCTACATTTCTACATATTAATAAGGAAAATAAAAAAACATGAGAACTTTTCTCTTACGTCCTATCGTCTTTTTCTTCATTGAAACGACAATCCTCTCGTTATACGAAAGAAAATGAGATTTTTCCTACAAATCCGAAGGAGAAGAGCTCTTTCCTCTTTTCCTGGGTAATCCCTCGAAATGTGTGGATGTCGACGGGCGTCGACGACGGCTCGTTCAATGACGCCGGAAGCCATCCGCGCGACTAATAGCTGCTAATGTACGTTTTTGTATCGAATCCTCGAGCCAAGAGATAGAGAGAGAGAGAGAGAGAGAGAAGTTCATGGCTAATGATGAGAACATAGGGAGCACGGAGGCCGTGTCTTTCACGATTAACGTGTGCAACGTCCCGTGAAAAAAAGGAATACGAAAAGACTGACGGGAGATTTGGTCGTGGCTCAAATTGGATTTGATGGAAAAGGAGGAGGTTTTAGAAGTCTCGTCAATTAGTAATTAGTCGATCTGTTTGTGAAATTTTCGAAAATGTTCACGAGAACAAATATAATATTGAATTTTGTCATGTAATCAAAATTTCTATCATCAAACCTTAGTTTTCTATTGTGAATAAACAGAAAAAATAAAACAGTTTGACAAGACATTGAAGTTTTTCCACTTTTGTATTATTTCCCCTAAATTTTTGTTTCGACAAGTTTCTCCCTCATTACTATGAAAAACTTCAATTGGATTCGTCTTTCTTTTTCTACTTATTTAATTCTTCTCCAGCTTTGTTGTATTTACTGAAAACCCTGAGAACTTTGGAAGAAGCATCACAGCAGCAGCCCCTTCTCCATTTCATTTGCTGTCGTTTTTTTACACTTGTTCGTTTCTCGTATCACTCTCATTTTCACTTTCATCTTCCGGACACGGATAATATAGAGTAGGGAGTCTGCGATGTAATATATATAAACATATATTATCTATTGTGTGTAAAAACGTATGGCTTCAAATTGAACACTCTTTTCACTTTAAACTTCTCGTCTCTTTCTCTCTCCACTGCTTTCAATAGAGGCTTCGTTTCAAGTATAATATCCCTCTTGCCCAAGCCATATAATAATATATTCTTTACTCCATAATTATATTCACTAGTCACGAATGTGCGAGGAACTTGCAGACCATGAAAACCATATTTTCTTTCAACTCGCTCGGCATATTCGTGGTTCAAGAAAACACATTCAAGTTACAAGCGTGTTTTTCAACGGAATATATCCGGCATGGAATTTAATGGAATTTAATTGGAAAAAAGAAGAGACCGCGGAGTAAGTATTGAAAGTAAAAGACTATCTCACAAATAAACGTTCATCGTGGAAGTTCAGAGGCCATGAATTACGAACAAGTCATATTATTAAAATCGATGAATTCATCGCGTGACCATTCTCGAAACTTCTATTCGCTAGTAGACTTAATAAATTCTTTCTCTTTTTTACTTTCGGCCATTTCACCCTCGCGACCGTTCACTTTCCTAATTGCATTCCTAATGGAATTACAGCCAGATTGTATCGGGACATAGCGAAGTAGTTATCTCGCAACGGACAGACTTTATAGAATCTTTGAAGTAGGTGTATGGTGATAAAAGGGATGAATGGATGATGGACCAGTTGGAGAATACGCCTTAGGCGTCATTTATGAACTTACCGAGCTGAGTTTGATGAGCAGGGGCCGGAGCTGGCCTGACCTTGTCCGGAGGGCATCTTCTTGTCGCAGCTACGGTCGCTGGCAGTGGGATGCTCGTACCCCCTGGACCAACCCCAGGGCCACCAGCACCCGCTTGCTTGTTGTATGGTGATGGGAGTCTGAAACAAAGACCACGCGTCACCAACGTCAGACTTTTGTTTTTTTTTTCTCACTTCCTATCTCGTACAAAACGACAATTCATCCAACCATATATATATATATATATGGTTTGACGAATTGTCGTTTTGATATATTTATATATAAGTTGAAGCAAAAAATACGAAGATTGAAAAAAAAAATGAAACAAACAGCACACAATCTGCACTATTCGTTTGGTCACGTGTCAACTCTCTTTGCCACAGGCTATAAAGTTAGATGAGACACGATAAAGACGATTTTAAATCACGAACACGTCAGAACCAAATCAACGAGAATCGGACAGCAATATAAACCACCGTAAAACACCATGTGCCGTATATTCACTTCGTGTAACAGGTTTTTTTAAATATTTGTCCCTATAAAACTTGCCAATGTTTGACAAATTTGTAAATCCCATTATTACATTATTTATTTGTTTGTAAACCAATTCGTATTTCTTTCTTTACATAAACATAAAATAGGTATGGCTATAATTCACGGACGAATAACGAGTTAAATGTACCCGTAGTAGCAGAATTGAGAAATGTTTTCGAGAATTCTCAAAGCTGGTCGACACGGCGCTTTCAAATGTCTCGAACCAATTCATTTGTCGAATATATGTGTGCCATAACGAGAACATCGTGTTATCGTTATTACACGCGAAGAACTTTGCCGGCCTATGCTTATGCGAATTCTCACTTTCAGAGCCGGAAGTCGTTAAGTGGGTCTCGAGCGTTAAAGCAAAAAAGACGAAGATGAGGAGGAAGACGAAGAAGCAATAGGATTCTCGTCTCTATAAACTGTAGAGAAGTTACTATTTTTCGCCTCCAAAGGCTTTCTTAGGAGATCGCAATGCAAAAAAAAAACTGACGGACAATTAGTTCGCAAATCCGTATTCCTTTATTTATTTCTGTCCTCGTTCTGATGAGCAAAAGATTAAAAATGAA
>JABSMR010104514.1:0-12271 GCA_018902295.1 Dusona sp. PSUC_FEM 10030013 | reverse complement strand
AAACCATAAAATCTCACTAAAAATGAATCACCCAATCAATTGATTTTCTACCCACTGGAAGAGAGGGCTCTTTCTTGCAATCGCAGATAATTGAAAGTATAAAAAATTCATCTAAGGAGCCCCTTTACTTCGACAGCGTAACTTCCGCGTTCTCTCATGCGAATGAAATGCCTTGAAAAGACCGAAACGTAAACAAGTTGTGAAAGATCGTAAGAATAGAAAGCGCGAGTTAGGGTTTTAGGGGTGTCGTATATGTTTATGAAAAAAGTGTGTACGATGTATTCGTAATGAAGATGAAAGCATACCGTTCTATAATATATAAAGTGTTTGTTGAAATTTTCGATCTACATATATAACGAGAAGATATAAATTCATTCACGGACAGAGCGCAAATTGTGCGAATCAACCTTCTCCCTTTTTGTGTCCCTACGGTCTTCCCCGTCCTCGTCATTTGCCCTACATATCATGGCGGATCAATTTCATGGGAATAAATTCCCTCGCGCGCGCGGCGTCGCGGCGGTGCCTTTCGATGTGAACGGGACGAGACAGGCACACGTGCCAATAGATTTATCAAGTGGTATGAGATATATATGATATCCCCAGTTATAAGAGAGGGTTCCGGATCAAGTCTGCACCCTCACCTATGCGCTTATCTCAATAATCCACGGTTCCTGATGAAATCGAACCTGAGTTTCATTTTTTGAAGCTCTCCCTTGAATTTTCGGCTCATATGAGGCATAAGAAAATAAAATAAGCGCGAGTTCACCACTCGGCTCGAATCTCCCTCTAAGTTTTTTTTTCTTCTTCAACACTATCGTGTCACCGAAGTGAAGTAAGGGTCACCAGTTTTTTCTTCTTCTCAACCTTCGGATCCGTAGATTCCAATGGAAGTGTAAAACTTTCTTTTTTTTTCTATAGACGTTTTATCGCTCGAAATTGAACGATATTTTATTCGTTCAAGGTCAACGCGTAGGGTTCTTGACGACCGTAAATTCAAAGACGTGAAAAAAAATACCGTGCTTACTTAGGATCTACCTCAAGCCCTCGAATCGTAATTTAAACGAGTTCAATTCTTGCTACGAGAAAATTGGACTATTTGTGCATGTAAATACTTGACGCTTTGAAGTCTTGCATGTCAGAACGTCATATTAAGGAATTTATTTCGACTTGTATTCGATTGTATGCTTGTTTAAACGTGACTTATTTTATAGCTTGTCGTAATTCGTTATTATTATCTTTGTCGTTATGTTTATCAGGGGAAAAAATGGTTAAAAATGATTGTTTTCACTCTACAACTCCGAAAAAAAACTTGAAAAAAATTGTTTAAAAAATAATCACGATGTAAGAAGCACGACCGATCGAATCGGGAGATTCTAAGATAGAATTAAGGGAGTCTACATAAAATATAGAATTATATAATACCCCGGTGTATAGTGTGATATATATATAGGCCGCGATAATGTATCGTGAAGGATGCTGCAAAGATGTTCGACGCTCGGTGTGTACGTCTCGAGTTCGTTTATCGCTCTCCAGGGGACAGATGGGTTTTACGCGTAGAAAACGGGGTACAAAAGTTGTGCCCGAGTGATTGTGAAGATCCTTTTGCGATAGAGAGCCACGAAACTTGAGGAGTGGACGTAAAAGTTAAGGTGGAAGAGATGAATAGGGGAAAATGATTGGGAGTCAGGCTCATCGCGTAATACGTGGCAAAAAGTTATATACAAGTGCGATGATGAAGTGAGTGAGAGAAAGTCTTAGGAGCGAGAAAAAGTACGGGGAAAAGTCGAAGAAAGAAGCTAGATTTCTCATCATCGCAAGAAGAGGGAACAAGCAAAAGGAAGAGATGAAATATCATATGGCACGTGCTGGGACATACCAATCGCGATCCTGGACGCTGCTTTATTTCTATATATGTCTGCAATCTTCCATAGTAATAGGATCTGTCACGAAAGTGTAATATGTCTGAACACATGCTTACGATGAAATACAACAGAAATGCTTCATCTATTGAGGGAACAGTCAAATTTCACGAATATTCAAAATACTCCAATTTCGGTACTCCTTCGTTTCGGATGTCTTCGTTCCGGTGTAATAAAAATTAATTTCTCATATTTTGCATGCTGACAATGCTTCGGTACCCTTATTTTTATCAACATAACTGCGTTTGTAGAAAATGGTAGAAAGATGGACTTTAGATTTGAAAAATTGAAAAAACCCTGTTTAAAAATAGTAGGAAAAGTGAATCTCTGAATTAATATTTTCATAGATGCGAGACGTAGTTTCGCAAACAAATGTACGATGATAGCAATCTCGATGTTTGGTTTCATATTGATAAAACATGGCCATCATATTCAACGTGTAATGAAAACGGAACATTGGAAAAAAGTATATTGCACGTAAAATAGGAGGAAGGTAAAATTGGAAAAGAAAAACTGTAGGTTGATTGGTATTTGGAATTCATAATCGTATAAAAAAGTCAATCGTTGTAAAGCCGGTGATTCTCGTTATTTCATGTAAACGTCGATATTTACGGCGAGTTGCGTGCAGAATGTTATTGGCGACCGGTAGATACGACGAGTTTCATTTGATTGGCTATAGATAGAGTTGAGACCGGTAAAATATGGAGTATATTAGAGAGGCGTGATGCACGTTGTAATTTTCATACAACGATGGAAATGGAGGTGTTGTCTATACGCGTATAATTTGATATCAATCTACGTATGGATGTGTGTGTGCGTGTGTGTGTGTGTGTGTGTGTGTGGAGGGAGGTAATCACACGGCTGACCGGTATAATCGTACGAAACACGCGGATGAATTCATTTAATTATAAAAAAAGGGAGAGATTACGGTAAGCTCGAGCTCGTTCCTCGTTATACAACTCTGGTGCACTGTAGACCCGATAGTCACGCGCGCGTACGGGCTATGCTTCTTTTCAAAATGGCGACGCGACTAGCGTGCATCGATTCCCTGAAGGACCAGGGAAAAAAGACCGGTACTATCCTGCGGCTATATGTTCCTCACAAATACGCACCCACGCAAACATGTAGACAAAGACACAAGCACACAAACAGTCACATTGCAATATCTCATGGGGTTTCCCAGTTGATTGGTCCCGCGTACGTGAGTTTCCAGAACAGTTTGGACATCTATAGGAAAAGAAAAAAGAACGTATCATCGTTCCCATTCGCTTCGTGTCACGGATTCCTAAACACTGGAACCGTGAGTATGATTTTTTCCCCTGCTCTGCTTTTTTATCTTTCTCTTTTATCCTCGAACTTCGATATGACACGTCCGAAAATAATTTACATTTTTATTTGATCTCTGCCAAATTGCGAGAATAAAATTTGCCAACTTTGTTTTTTATGAACTCGCACGAATTGTCACACGGCCCAACCCGGCGATATTGCTCGAAGGAATCGCTCGAACCCCACGAAAATTCAGCTTCTAAAGCTCAAAGGAGCAAAGGCCTTTTGCTTGGTTAGATCCGATCAAAGGGCTCAGAAATTGCCAGTGAAGTTAGGTATATACGGTAGGACAACGTAGCCAAAGCTTTGCACGAGAAAGGGTGAAAGTCCAAAGAGCGAGAAAGAGAGACTGAGGAAACGAAAACGAGAGAGGGTGGTAGCAGCGAACTAATGTAACGCCCGCTCTTTGGAAAATCTTTCACGTATTTCGCCGTCGGAACCTGTTGCCAGTTTTCTCTCTCTTTCTTCCCCAACATTCCACTCTCGCGTTTGCGGATCGTACGAACGCAATTTCGTTATTTTTTTCCAGCCAACAACTTTTTTGTTTTCTCAGCTTACGATTGATTAACACGATTTGGTAATAAGTCCGGAGGATTAATTTGTCGTAAACACGCAACCAGACACCGAAAACTTGCGTAAAAATCTTCCATTACAGCTACCACTAATCCATTGAGATATTAAAATTACCGAATCGCGAACGAAACTGTAGATACGAGAGTGCAAAATGACACCGCTGTCATTTAAAAACTTTAAGCAACACTAGTCAATCACTACCGAGTAATAGTTGTTTCATTATTTCTTCGAAAATCTTCAAAACACTTTGATGATTACACGGATAATAAGTTTCCTCAACTCGCTGATTAAGGTCTTTGAACATCCAAAGCGTTTGTCACGTTGTCACTTTTTAGTCCAGAGGAGAATTTAAATTCTTTATCGATTTTATCGTTGCAGTCGATTTCCATTCACGATCTCTCCGAAACCACGAAGAAATTGAGTTATCAGCAATGAAAAATATTCCGGCAAGTAGAGCGGAAAATGAGAATTACGTGTATCGTAGCAGCCTTCGATCGAATACGTGATATACAAGAATGGCTAAATTCGTAAATTGATGTTTATTGCGAATTATGGATGGTAAATTCGTTGAGATAGAAAATTAACAGTATTTGGTAAATTGGGTGATAATCGGAAGTTTGTTGCTAATTTGGAAACGGGGTGTACCCAGAGCGATAATACTGATGCACTGTGTACATTCCCCGGCGTCGAGACTAGGTCGCTGAAGACGATGATGATGATAATGATGATAATGATGATGTATGTCCATACATTAACCATTGTGTCGACAAATATAGTTATGTATCAATGAAGCATGAACTGTACAGTCCGAATTGGTCAAATTGTGATATATCGTATTCTCGTGTGTTTGGGATTCGACTAACGAGTTGCAGATGCACTGTGTTTGGTAATTTGCAAGCATCAACGTATTTGTACATTATATTGATCATCAAAGTGGGCCAAAGTGGGGAAAAAAGTGAAAATTAAAGAAAAATGTACGGTTACAAATATAAGGGTAAATAGTTTTGTGGACCAGGTCACAAAGTGGCAGCTACGATCGAGGATAAAGCATCTTCGAGTCAAGGGATGAAACGTTACCGGATAAAGCTTGGGCAAAATAAGGGTTGAAGTGTGTTGATACAGCTGTTTTGTGATGTGACAAAAAACTAAAGTTTGTTGTTGTTTTGTTTGTAATTATTGTTGTATAGGTGTTTACAATCATTGTGGTTGCTCACCTGGGGTAGAATCATGACGTGCGGCAGCTGGCGCGCCTCGCCGCGCACTGACTGCTCAGGCTCCGCACCCCGTGCAGCCCGAGCCCTCTCCTTTTCAACCCCCATGAGCGCGACCAGAGCGCCAAACGCCCCGCCACAATTCCAACCGCCTCAGTCGCTCTTGCCACTTTTCTCTGCTATACCCTTTAGTTAGTATATATTTCTCTCTCTCTCGCACATTTCACCCTCAGATAGTACAATAAAAGCGGCGTAGACCCCTCCCTCCTTTTTTGTCTACGAATCTAGAATCGTTTTCACCATTCTCGACATTGAAGACATCGTCGTCGTCGGCCTCGATCTTGTCTTTCATTCTCTTCGGACGAGCCTGACAAAAAAAAGAAAAAGAAAGGACCGGAAACTGATTCGCCTAAGCCCCACAACGATCCAGACGAGCCTGTGAAAAAGAAAAACAATGAAAAAAGCAATTAACCCAGGCCGCAGACGTTCGTTTTTCCCGACACGAATTGCATTCCAGACGAAAACGGAATTTCGCACCAAGGCCTAGGGCCCAGCCAGGATTTGAGCGATGAAAGTTCTCGACACACTAAAAAAAAAACACATGTGTGCTTCTCTCACCGGGGTCCCTGGTGTTGGATTGAACCATGAATATCGATGGAAAAGTTGACGCAATTGAGTTTCGAGAATGTCCATTCGCTCACTCGTGTTCAGACCTACTGAGTTTTACATATGCGATGGAGATTTCTCTGGCACCTTTGGATCTATAGGTATAGACAGGTGCTGGACGCCTTTCGACCGTTCATCAATATGTTTCTCTGAAATTCTGAATTTTTTATATGTTATTTTACCCTCTTTGTCATGCGTGAACTATTTCTGATGAAATTCGAAACGAAAACCCTAGGCCATGATGAAACAGCGAGCACGTAATTAATGGTTGATAGTTTCGTGTGTTGAGACCACAAAGTGCGGAAGAGATAGCAGTTTATTATTGTTAAATAATGTTGGGTCGCTTCCAAAGTTCATCTTTCATTGTCCAATATTAATTTATCGAGTGTGTAACCCTGGAGCTGTTTTTAAATGAATTTACACATGTATTTCTCCGCCCATACAACGGGAGTACCTAGTTATGGACCAACCGGTGCGATAGTGAAAAGGGAGATGGGATGTCATCACAGTAGGATTGTTTCCTTCCCGAGTCAGACACACGTGTAATTTAAACTGAACGATCATTAATTCGTTGAGTTGCAACTGCGGAACAGAGTTTCGGACTGTTTCTGGACGTTTCAGTGTGTTATCATCCAACCAAACTCTCAACTCTTCATTCATTTTGCTCGACGAGCACTTGTGACCGCGCTCCTGACGTTTCCGGACCTCTGAAACTGGACGGCAGCCCTCATCCATTGTAAAGGACATTTGTTCCAGCTTCGCCGTTATTCGCATCTCTTTCCTCTGTTTCTCTGTCTCTTAACTGTCCGAGGTAGAACAAGCAACGACAAACTTGACACGTTGATCCTGGTCCGGGTTAAAGCGAAATTGGGTGACCAGTGAACTTTCAGCGATTCCTTTAGACAACCAGGTAAGCAATTTTCTTCAGTGTTAAGATATTTAGAGTTAGCCGTACGACCCCAAGAAGTGATAATTCAGAACCGACCTTAGTTATAAGAAGCGAAGCAAGGGAATGAAGTTTAATAAATGTTCACATTAATAAAGAGGCAGGAAAAGATACGAAGGTGGTAGAGAGTGAAATGAGACATAATCGAATACAGGAGAGCCGTTAGATAAAACGAAGATAAACATCAGGACGCTTGATAAGCGTTGCTCGCGTTGGTTTCCAAAGCTCTAGGCTTTGCAAATAACGCTGTGCCTGTGCTTTCACCTGCCTATCCTACTCTCCTCTCTTTGCCCCTCCCCGTGAACACTCCGTTAATGGAATAATCGCGTCATTTCCTATGTTTCTATATCGGCGCGGGAGAAGCGCGTCGTCTGTTCATGCGCTGATCACCTGGACCGATCGTTGGGCTTCGGAATCTATATACCTCTTTATAAGCGCACGAAATTGCCGTTTGTATGCACATCGATACGCTATATATGTATATCTACGTTTACCTACAAAATTTAGATACACGTTTGTAGAACATCTATGTAAATATACAATTATTGAAGCACATGACCCTAAGCTCTCGCGTTACTTGTTCCGCGGACAGATAAAAGGTGACCCACGATCTAAGCCCTCTGCTCCAATAGCGACTTTGTACCTATGAGTTCGCCCTAACCTTCGAAACTTAAAAGGACGTGGGAATTCTGTAGTGATGTAATTTCAAAAAATTAAAAAAAAAGATTGACCTACTGCGATGAAGTAGCAGTCTTTTCATCTTAATCCTGGGTTACTACCGTTGGGTCATTTTGACCGAGACCTAAGCAGTTTGCTATAAACTGTAACTGCAGTAAAACGAATTGATTCCTGACATTGACTCCTGTACCATTCGCTTAATCGGGAGTTTTTCGATTGCCGAAAAAAAATATATCGAGACCCGTGTCTCGATGACCTGAGAGACTTTGCATACTCATAACTCTTGAAAGAATATTTATTAACACTTTTTTTCGACAATAGAACAACTCCTGACAAAGCAAAATTGCATTTTTTAAATACAGCTTAAGAAATCTTGTTCAACTCCACGTTACTTTTTGTAAAACTTTAAGTTACTTTTTTTAACCACGATTATTCCTACACCATGCTGATTAAACGAGATTTCTTGAGCGATTTTAAAAAAACACAAATTATGACTAAAAGCCGATTTAAAGTTAAAAACACTCAAAATAGGGTTTTGGAAATTTGTGCAGCGTTTGCGAGGTCAGAGACAAAAACTAGTCTGATCGATGTCGAGCACGACCCTCCTTTACTCGTCACGCAAGTAGCAATTGTTATTCAAGCAAAAAATCATCTTCGTTAGCAGATTAGCTTCGCTGTGTATAGATCAAGACCGGAATGTAAGGACATGCTTATGACAGATGATGACAGCTTCGCTGAAAGCCAAGTCATTGAGCAAACGTCAAAACGCGACAATGAGGAGCAGACTTGATGTACGGAAGAACGAACGCGCACTATTCGCTACTGCCTTTGATAACAATCAATCTTCCAATAGAAGATTGATTGATTACGCGTCAAAGTTAATAATTCAATTGTAATTCAACCTCGAGCGCCATTTCTTGTTTATATGGGATAAGAATCGTATTGTGTACGGTCCGTAACCCAGTGTGAAACTTTGATTGGGTTTGTGTTGTTTGTTAATGGTGGCTTCGAGTGTAAGCGCCTAAAGCTGATTGCGGGCATGGAACTTCACTGCCTGAGTGTATTAAGGCGAATGAAGGAAAAAGATTGAAATTAAATATATGAGATGAATGGAAATGGAAATTCGTGTGTAGATCCTCTTTCCTTAATTCGCGTGGAGAGCTAAAGATTTTTCGTAATTTAAAAAGCTCAGGCATTTTTTTTCACATTGAGAATTGAAGTTACGTTGGTTGTAGAAGATTCAAAAGTTAAATGGATCTTGTCAGACGCGTTAACCAATTTCCGGGTGGTACTTCAACTCGTAGAAAAGCGTCAACCCCGAGGATTTAACTTGGGATATAGGACGACTTGTAATTGACTTCCTGATCCTGGGACACACGTCAATAGTGTGGAAGACAGTCTTGGCTTAAGACGTGCGTCGAGCTGAACATAGTTGTTAGATGAAGAAGATTTGCGAGGGAGAATAGAGACAATAAGAGAGTTGTCATGCACATTAAGAATAGAGTGTCGAACTGTCTGTCCTCAAGTACTCGAGATACATGCGGAAAGTGGGATAGAAAGTCACGATATCCGGGTGGTCCGTTAGTGTACCTCCTGTTCGTGCTCTCTGTCACCAGATAAACTCAGTCAATGCCAGAGATGGATAATCGTATTTGTCAAGGGCCGAGCGCTTCTCGGTTCTTCATCTTGCTCACTCTTTGGTACTCTTCTGTCCTCCATCGCTTTACAAAAAAAAGCTTAGCTTGTATGGGAAAGCAACCGGAAAACCGAACCCTTGGGATCGACGCGTTCCGATTCGCCAGTTCTCTTTCTCTCTCACATTATCTTCCTCTCTTCACCTCCCTCTTTCTCTCCCTCGTCTTATCTGCACCATACTAAAATATATATGTGAAAACCCGTGTCTCGTAATACAACTCCACCTGCCATATCTCTCCGGAATGGCAAAACGCAATCTGTCTGACGTTAAGATTCAATCTCTGGATGTTACTACTCTCGAGAAAATGGTCGGGTCAGGATTTTGACGGAGGGCTGCGTAATAGTTGACTCCATAATTTCATACGCGAATCGCTCTATGAGCGACGTATACCTCTCTCTCTCTCTCTCTCTTCTGACGTAAGTTAGCCAAGAGGCATTTCGAAAAGAGACGAAGAATGCTCGAATGATGAAATGAAAGACTAGCCTTAGGCCAAAGATAGAACAATTTTGTCCTGATATAATGGCTTCTTCGCCTCGTTGTACTCATAACGATTTTACTTTACAGCGTAATGACGCTCGACTCTCATCCCCGGCTCTCAGCGTCCTTTCTGTACCTGCGAAACTTCCAATGAGACAAACCTTAGTTCAACCCTTAGTTCACAAGCTGCTTATCTTCATTGGGCGATAATTCTTATATTCTCGAGTAGTACGAGGGTATACTCGCTTGCGCAAGAAACGCAAAGTGAAACTCGGAGCCTGTCACTGCGAGGTCTCACAAGCGCTATCCGAGACGTAGAGCTGATGAAACGGAGAATGAGAAGATTCTCTCACCCTTCCATGCTACCGACCGTGCCTTTTAACGAGAAAACTCAACCGTCGGCAATTCCAAACTTTTCCAAGTACCCAGGACAACTTGAGTCTTCTTTTTTTACTCTTCTTTGTCGGAGCTTTAGACCTTGGTATTCCACCAGTTAGCAAAACCTTTTTTTCTCCGTTCTTCGAGCTACAGCTTCCTCCCCGGTAATTCGTTTTTCTTTCTTTCACCTGCACAGCAAGCTTTTCATTACCCCTACACAGTTTCTCAAAAGCTGTTAATTTTTCTGACTTTAAATCTATATTCCGAATACGTACCTGGGCCAATTCGCCTATCCCCAGATGGATTAAATTTTTAAGTCTTTCAATTAAATTAAAAGTAATTGAGAACTCTGTATACTCGGTAAAAAAAAAAGATACATATAAAATATTAACATGAAATTGAAGTTACGCCAACCACAGTCTTGAAAAGCGTAGCAATTAAAACCTCTTTTACAACTAGGTTTTTAACTTTGCACCTGGCTCGGAATTACTCGAGTATTATTTTTTGCTCTTTAGACGAGAGCAGAAGAGAGAAACGTGAGCGAAGATAAGGTTGAAAAAAGTGGACTGTCTAAAAATCTCCTAAAAAGTGCAGAAGAAACCGACCGATATTACGCTCGCGGTTTCAGAGGTGTTGCAGAGGATCGCTGACAAGTAGAAAAATGAGAGTGGGGTTACGTGGAAGAGTCGCGCCATCACTCGAGCGTCATAGTGTCTACAATGAGAAATGAGATAATTCTGGACCGCTGGTGTATATTTCGTTGTGTGGGATTTTACAAACTGTTGTTACGACGTTGATACCGCGAAAGTGTCTTTATTCAGCTTTGTTAAAGCTTCTTTTTCAGTGGAAACCATAAACCGAAATGAAGGAGATTGAAAAAGAAGAGAATAATATTTTTAAAATCACCAGGATGAAGAGCAGATGAGGGACATGTTCGAACAGGGGCGAAACCAGGTAGCAAACTTGGCCCAAGTATTTAAAAAACATCGGCAGTTATATACGCGCCCCAGAAGATTATAAAGTTTAAAGAGGACTTTGAAAAACTCGGTGAAACTTTAAACGATTCGTTTAGATGCGGCTAAGTGTATTTTGCAGGTTGGAAGATATACTCTTTGGCCCCAGGCCACCTTGGATCATCACCTAAATGTGTTATCCGTGTTATCCTTCCAGCAGCACTAGCTGAGGATACATCCCACCGACTATTATATCATATATATAGTGATGTGCGTTGGTTATATTGTAGCCCAGGTCGTAACATAACCAACAGACGGGAATGATAAAGCTAACCGGTTATATATGCTCTTCTGTATGCACAACGCGAGAGATGAGAGAGATGTCCGTCAGCATCTCTCCGACGACTAATAGCCCCACCAGGAACATACACGCATATGGTTCCCAATCTTTTGTATATTAAACTGAATCACCGCAGCTACGTCAATCTGAACAATGATGGCACGAGCTATACTCATGCACACGAAAGTCCAAGCTTTATCTCTTCAACAGCCACAGAAGTGAACCACTGATAATATCCGGCGTACAAAGCTCAATTCGGCTGCGAAATTAAACCCTCCCTCTCCATCAATCATTAAAACATAAATCGCAGCCCAAGTTTATCCCAGTTGTATAATGTGACAGATCCAAGCAGATTAAGAATCCTGGCGGGTAATGTCTCTCGTTCTATCGTAGACTTTAATACATCCATCGCAAGCGGAACGTCGCAGATTTTCCATCGACAAATTGATACTTTCACGGTGCGTCCTCGGGATTTATAAATCATCAAAGTTTTCCGCGTTTTATCTTGTCGATATATTATGCATATATATGTGTAATAATATCAGTAGGAATACCTAAAAGTTTCAACCAACACTTAACAACTTTACGATGAAACGTCACCGTCTTTCTCGGATGTACGCGAATGATAAGGAAATAAAACAAGGATATTCAGCTCGTAAGATCTCAACGTATACGCGTAACTGCGAAGCATCAAAGTTTCGTAATGTTTTTTTTCTCTCGATCTTAAACATATTGTGATAACCTATTCAAATGGAGAATTTTATAGTGTCAATATTGCAAATTGTTTCAGTTGATATAAAATCTTTGAGGTGTTACTATAAAGGCGAAAGCTCCGGTAGAGGGAGTGAGTGAGGGAACGATAAAAGTAAACACAGTGGGGGAGGAAATGTGTTTGTCATGAAAAACGTGGAGAAAATTGAAGATCGATTAGATTTGATGGGTAGCAGAGCGGTGTGTGCTTAACAGATATATCTTGGATGAGGATCGAGTGTAGTATCGGGTGTTTAAGTAGATGTGGACCAGCACCACTTTACGCTGTGAAACAGTTATCTCTTTCTCTCTCTCTCTCTCTCTCTCTCTCTCTCTCTCTCTCTCTCTATATATATAT
>JABSMR010104403.1:0-12281 GCA_018902295.1 Dusona sp. PSUC_FEM 10030013 | reverse complement strand
TGTTTTGAAACGACGAAGAGAGAGAGAGAGAGAGAGAGATCGAGAGGACGTATGACTTATTTTTTAATTTCGAAAAAAATGACTTCCAATGATTATATCGAAATTGGAAAATGCGTGTGGCCAACACGACGGTCAAGAGGTAAAAGAGCGATCAGCTCCTGTTGGGGGTAGTGGAAGCAGTGATTTTGGGTCGCCGGCTCCCCCACTTCTCCGTCCACCTCGATCGGCCTGACACCTCATCACGACGTTCGCGATTATTCT
Source organism: Dusona sp. PSUC_FEM 10030013 (assembly GCA_018902295.1). Classification (NCBI taxonomy): domain Eukaryota; kingdom Metazoa; phylum Arthropoda; class Insecta; order Hymenoptera; family Ichneumonidae; genus Dusona; species Dusona sp. PSUC_FEM 10030013. Next base: position 12,020 of record JABSMR010104403.1, on the reverse strand, counting down.
CTCGTAATATTTCGAATTGAGATTCGGCTCGTTACATTCTCCCCCGATTTCTGGAAGCGTCCTCCAGGAAAGCCGAGTAGAAATCCCGAGTCCATAACCTGTGGTTCGACGACGTTAGACCAGTGCCGCTCTTTTCTTTCTCCACATTAGCTCTCTCTTTTCGATGTAAATTATCAAACGACCCTCCCTCTCTATCGATCTCCTTGTCCTGCATAGGTCTCTCTCTTGATCTCTCGTTTCAACTCTATTAACGCAATAATTCGACGGAGGATATCATCGAAGATCACAATCCTTGTAACAGAATAATTATAACGCATATAACTCATTCACACCTGCATACACATCATATCCCGACAGCCATTTTTTATAACTAAATATAATATATATCTACACATATATATGTCGTATGATCGCTTAAGAACTCGCATACGTTCCTATAACATACCATGAGATGATTTACATTGATGGCATGGTCAAATAGATCGGCAGATAAATATACAGAAGAAAAATCCTTTCATATCCTATATGAAATTAATTATGCCACACAGAGCACGTCATTAGTCCCTTCTAACAAGGCCAGTCGCAAATTTATCATACTATACATACTTATTCATTCTTCTGATACAAATAGTCGTCAAATACGTCAAAATCATTGGACGAGTGGATCAAGACGGTTATTATAATATTTTCGCAAATTACATCGATTGTATGTACCAATGATCTTCTCTTGATCTTCAGGATAAGACAGAAGGAAAGCATTTTCACCCACTCTTTCTCGTGTACGATATGGACCCTCAAATAAGTGAAAGAATTTCTTGATGACCTTGTCCAAAGCATTAGAAAGATGGCAAACACGGAGGAGCACCAAATCTCCTTTCTCCAAGAGGACTTAGGAAACATAGTGTTGCTGCTTTTTTCTTCGCTCAAAACTAGTACGAAGATTCTCGTGTGCTAAAATTATTATTCGTTCGTGAGCAGGACCCGAGAATTCCGGAAATTTTACATACCCTTGTATCCTATCTCGGATGGGTTCTCGAAAATGCAGTTCAAGGGGGGAATACCCAGTACTTTGGTGTCGCGTCATATTCAAAAGATCCTGGATGGTCGGCACATACTGCACCCATTTGGTGTGCTTGTCCGCGCACAGAATACGAAATAATCGGCCTAACTCTCGCATAACGCGTTCTGTCGGATTCGATTGTGGGTGACGAATAGAACTGAACAAGACCTTTATACCTGCTTTTTCCAATTCTTGTTTCCACAATACGGAAGTGAATTGCGTTCCGTGGTCAGACAATATACGTCCTAGTTTACCGAATTTTGGGATAAAATTGTCGAAAATTTTCTTTAAGGTCACAGGAGCAGCGGCCTTCCGCATAGGATAAAGATTGACATATTTTGAAAAACTATCGAGAATTACAAAGATATATTCCATTCCGCCGCGACCTCGGGGAAGTAGACCATAAAAATCAACCGTAATAAGGTCATTAATCCCCTTCGACGGTACAAATTAAAAAAACCCCTCCATCGTAATGGCTAGATATTTGACGCGTTGGCATAAATCGCATCCCTGAACAAATTTCTTTATGAATCCTCTCATACCTCTCCAATAATAAAATCCTCTTAAATATCCGTAAGTTTTATGCACCCCAGGATGGCCTAACTTCGCATGAATTTCGTCAATCAATAATTAATATAATTTTTTTGGAACCACTATTCGCCAGGACGACTCTTTATCCTCACAATGAAACAGGAGATTATTATAGAAAACAAAATTGGAAAGACTTTCGTCATTTCGACACTCCTCAATTTTTCTTTGAATACTTCCATCTTTTTGTTGCTACTGAACGAGATTTTTCATTTTCTGTTTAAAATCTGAGTTGTATTCTAATAAAGATAACGACACTAACCATTCATCCTCATCGTTTATCATGGGCAACATTCCTTAATGCAAAATCGAGACTACCAAATTTTCTTCTTTTTCTTCGTAAAATTTCGAATCAGGGTTTCTGCTAAAGAAATCAGCCACTATATTGTCCGCACCGCGACAATGCGAAATTTCAAACGAGTATTGCTGGAGAATAAAACACCAACGATGCATTCTCGAATTACGATAAACTGCCGAATGCAAAAAGGTAAGATTGGAATGATCTGTTATAATATCAAATTTGGTACCGATCAGGTAAACACGGAATTTTATGACCGAGTAAATAATCGCGAGAAGCTCTTTCTCGGTGGTTGTATATCGAATCTCACATTTTGTTCAACAACGTGACACTATACCAATCACCCGATATAAGTTCTCACCATCCACCTGGTATAGAACCCCGCAAATTCTTTCATCACTCGCACCCGTCTGCAATTTGAATGAAATTTCCGGTAAAACGTAAATCAATTGGATACATTTACAGAAGTCTTCCTTTAATCGTTCGTACGCGGTTTTTTGAATTACTCCCCATTCCCATCCCACATCTTTTTGCAACAATTTGCGTAAGGGATTCAACGAATTACTATGATTGATATTAAATTGGCGGTAAAAATTACACACACCTAAAAATTGCTGCAGCTCCTTTTTGTTTTTCGGTTCCGCAAAGTTTTGAATGACTTTAAGTTTATCGGGATCTGGCGATACGCCTTCAAAGCCAATTCGAAAACCCAAAAACGAGACCAAAGAAACACAAATAGTACATTTCCCCAAATTGATTGTGAAATTATACCCTAAAAGCCTTTCGAATATTTTTCGGAGAATCTCAAGATGTTATTCTAGTGTCTCCGTTCCAATGAGAACATCATCGATGTAGCAAGAAATAAATTGGTCGAAATCATTGCGTAGGGCGAAGCTAGGGGCTCGGATAAACCCGCTACCTGCGGTTTTCAAACCGAAGGGCACTCGACAAAATTGGTAAAGGTGTGAATCGTGTAAAAAAGCAGTGTAAGGTCTCGAATCTTCGTGCAACACCACTTGCCAATAGCCATGGATTAGGTCGAGTTTAGAGAACCACTTCGCTCTATGAAATTTTTACAATAACTCGTTCACTAATGGCGGGGCCTCGTGATCATCTTCAATGACCTTGTTTAAAAAACGAGCATCTAAACAAACGCGAACGGAACCGTCCGTCTTACACACGATCCGTAAGGGATTACAGAATCGACTCACCGCCCGTTCTATAACGCCATCCTCTACCATCTTATCAATCGCTATTGAGGTAGCCTCCCTCAAACGAAACGGAATTGGGTACGTATGTTTGATGAATGGATTATTCACAATTAGCTTGATCCCATGTTGATACCCTTTTGCACACCCGGGCTTAACTGAAAAAAGATTGCGATAATCATCCATCAAGGAAACAAACGCGTCCTTCAATTTCTCATCCGTTATAAGTAAACTATTCGCGATTGATCTCGAGTCATTGTATAATTCACAAATTTCCGTGTTATGTTCATTTATTTCAAAATCCCTTTCTTTTCTTTCGTTCTCACTGCCTTCATTTCGTAATTGAAATTCGCGCGTAATACCGTTCTCGAATACTATCTTATTCATTTTATCCTGTTCCATACACAAATTCGAAATATTAATGACAAAAATATGCGTTTCACCTTCATTTTGGGAACAAATCAAGATTTCGACAGGATCTCGTTCAAATAATAATGTTGCATCAGTCAGGCGAATACCGCCAATATCAATATACCTGTTTGCGACTGGAATGGAGTCGACGATGGAGTGGGCTGAGCCAGAGAGACAACGATGCAGAATAGCAAAGCGGAGTTAAATCGATCACCACCCTGCCCTCTGCGAGTTCATAGGCACGCTGGTGATCGATTTAACTCCGCTTTGCTATTCTGCATCGTTGTCTCTCTGGCTCAGCCCACTCCATCGTCGACTCCATTCCAGTCGCAAACATTTTGGTCCTTCGAGCCGGATTTTTTCGCAGCCAGTGATAGTCCGAAACATCATCCATTGGCCAGAGAGTGATTGGCAGCAACGCAATGGAGCGGGCAGCAGTTGACATCATCAGAAACCAAAACGACCTCCATTGTCACATCACTCGCATAGTGGACAACATGAAGAAACTTGGCCAGGCCAATATCACAGCAGACACTGTGCAGTCAAGACTGGCCACGCTGGAGAGATATTCGAACAAGTTCGAGGAACAACATGAATCACTCATGTCCACACATCACGATAAAGCAGTAGTTAAAGACACCAGTAACATTGGTGCCATAACAGAAAAGGCATACATCACTCAACAGGGTGCACTCTTGGACTACTCATCCAGCTTTGAGATTAACACCTCTAGGATCAGCGCAAGTAGTCCAAGAGCTGAAAGCACACCCAGTCGTGCGGCACTAGCGCGAATACAACTTCCCGAATTTACTGAAACATATGAGATGTGGCCGCAATATCGAGATCTATTTTCATCCATCACTGGAAATGATCGTCATTTAAGTCCCATTGAGAAGCTGCACTATCTAAAAAGCAGCTTAAACGCGAAGCAGCGGCCGTCATCAAGGATATCCCCACCACACCAGAAAACTATCAACGGGCATGGACAGTACTTCAAGAATTCTTCGAGAACAAGCGAGTTCTTGTGCACGCATGCTTAGCCAAATTCACCTCACAAGGAAAAATGAGGATAGAATCAGCCTCAGAACTTAAGAGGATCTATCACTGCGTTACATCAACTGTGAGCTCCCTAGAGGTCATGGGCCGTCCAATCTCTAGCTCAGAAGACTTGTTCACATTTACCGTGACCGAGTTATTGGACCCACGGTCTCACCGCGAATGGGAGACCTCAATCAGTGATAGTCGAGAACCACCTACTTATGCATCCCTTAAATTATTTCTAGAAAAAAGACTGCAAATACTTGAGGCCATGCATACAAGGAGAGCAGAAGCCCCATCTCAGTCCATGAAGACACCACAGAATTCAAGGATGACCAGAATGCACTGTGCATAAAGCCGGCCACCGCAACCATCAAAAAAGGAAAGGGGATGCTTGCTTTGTACGCAGAATCACTTCATTCTGTTTTTTCCAGAATACAAAGCTAAGTCCCCTGAGCAGCGAGTACAGGTCATCAAACAAGGAAGAGGCTGCACCAACTGCCTGGGCCGACATTTAGTTTCAGAATGTAGATCAAGCAAAGTGTGCTCAACATGCTCTGGGAAACATCACACTACATTGCATGAGGCCCTCCATGACAACACAGGACAGTCCAGCAACACACTTGTGATCAAAAATGACATGTGCAGTCAGGCAGTTGTACTGGCCACAGCTCGCATTCACATCACCGACAACTTTGGAAATTTACACCCAGCAAGAGCCATCATTGACTCATGCTCAGAGGCTAATCTAATCACTGAACGGTTGCTCCAACAACTCCGGATACCCCGGAAATCCACAAATACCACGGTCTGTGGAGTAGGAGGAGCGATAGGCGGCAGCGTGAAGGGACAAGTTCAACTCAATCTGCATAGCAAATCATCGCAAGCCCAGCTAAAGGTCACAGCACTAGTTTTGCCAGAGCTCACCCTCTACCCAGGACGTACACTGGAATCCAAGACGCCGTGGCATCACATCAACGGGCTCCCACTGGCAGACCCAACGTACGGATCTAGCGATCCAATCGACATTCTTCTGGGTGCTGAAGCCTACTCGAGCATTATCCTTGAAGGCTTGAAGAAAGGACACGCCCATGAGCTAGTAGCGCAGCGCTCTGTATTTGGTTGGATCTTGACCGGCACCACATCAACTACAACCACCCAGGAACCAGTCAACGTCCATCAAATAAGTTTGCAAGACCCACTGCGATCCATTGTACAGCGGTTTTGGGAACAAGAAGAAGAACCGAACAATTGCCCCCTCTTGACGGCGGAGGAGCAGCGATGCGAGGAACTATTCGTCAGCACTCACCAACGAGGAAGGGATGGACGATACACAGTGCGTCTTCCATTCCGCGACATGATCCCAGACCTGAAAACAACCCGGAGGGGAGTAGAGTTTGCACTTGCTCGCACCGAGCGCCAACTCAAAGCTAACCCCAACCTAGAACGACTCTACATGGACTTCATGAGGACATGGGCCACATGGAAAAAGTGAAGCAAGGGGAACCAAGTCCTAAACACATGTGCTATCTTCCTCACCATGGAGTCGTCAAGGAATCCAGCATCACAACAAAGATTCGTGTCGTGTTCAACGGATCATGGCGGACACCCATGGGGACAACACTCAATGAACATATGTGCACTGGACAGAACTTGCTATCTGCACTACCTGATGTACTCATGAGATGGCGACGACATCAATATGTGATCGCAGCCGACGCTGAAAAAATGTGCCGTCGATCATGGTCCACCTAGACGACAGGGACATGCAAAGGATTCTATAGCGGTATAATAGGACTGATGACATTAAGGAATACAGGCTTATCACAGTTACTTACGGGACAGCCTGCGCTCCATTCCTCGCACTACGCACTTTGCGCCAACTAGCATTGGGTGGTCAATCAACACATCCATTGGCATCAGCCGCTCTGCTCAACGATGTCTACGTGGATGACATTCTGACTGGAGCAGACAGCACAGATGAACTGTTAAAGAAAACAAAGCAAATAAGCAACCTCTGCATGGCGGGCGGCTTCCCACTCAAGAAATGGGCAAGCAATTCCTCAGTGGTCATCAGCACGGTCCCACTCGAGGATCGAGCAAGCACCCGAGAGTGGGACGCCGACGATGAGCAACACATGGCACTAGGACTCCGGTGGAGTCACAAAGAAGACGCATTCAATTACTCGGTACAATTAACTAATCGGCAAGTCATCACGAAACGGTCCCTGCTATCGGACGCTGCGCAGTTGTTCGACCCACTGTGGTGGCTCACCCTATCTTAACGCGAGCAAAGATCGCTATCCAATCAACATGGCTGTTGAGTACACACTGGGATGACCCACTACCCCAGCAAACAACTAACAAATGGACTGAGTTCTACAGCCAGTGGCCACTACTAGCTAAAATCAGAATAAAACAACCACTATGGGACGGACCACCAAGCACCTATGAGATCCATGGGTTCGCTGACGCGTCAGAACGCGCCTATGCAGCGGTTGTTTACCTGCGTACCACAGCAACCTGCGGCAAACCCCACATCACCTTGCCCACAGCTAAAGGCAAGGTAGCACCACTAAAGCAAGTTTCATTACCATGACTCGAACTCTGCGCAGCACAGCTGCTGACAAAACTTGTCAGACACACCATGGACATCCTCAATTTCAACGACATCATGATCCACCTATGGACAGATTCGACAGTTACCCTCGGTTGAATACAAGGGCATCCAACAAAGTGGAATACATATGTGGCCAATAGGGTATCCGACAAACAGCGGACACTCGCAACAGCTCAGTGGCATCATGTCCGAGGCACTGACAACTCGGCCGACTGCGCCTCCAAAGGATTATCACCACCCGAATTACTACAGCACACTCTCTGGTGGAACGGACCTACATTCCTATCAGCTACAGAATTATGCACACCAGAGAGAACAGTCGACATCAATCTCGACGAACTCCCAGAGGCACGGTCCAGCAGTCAGACACTCCAAGTCAGCATCAAACCCAAAGAGCCAATTGTAGAAGACTTTTCCAACTACCAACGTCTGGTAAGAGTATCTGCATGGTGCAGACGGTGGTTACCACCAGGACGACGGGTAACCACAGACGGAAGGATCGTCCCATACACATTAGACCCGGGGGAGATCACCGCTGCAGAACTATCTTGGGTCCGAATCACACAAGCCACCTACTTTAGGCCCGAACTGCGATCATTGCAAGCAGGGGAAGGAGTTCGGTCCAAGAGCCAAATCGTCGCATTAACTCCATTCTTGGATCAACAAGGAATACTACGCGTAGGAGGCCATCTCAGACACGCTAACCTGTCGTATAATGAGAAACACCCAATTATCTTGCCCAGCAAAGCACGATTCACCGCCCTCTTAGTCGACTCAGCCCACCGCAAGGTACTGCACGGAGGCACACAACTAACACTCGCTTCAATCCGGCAGAGATTTTGGATCACCCGGGGAAGACAGCTCGTGAGATCACGAATCCACCGCTGCGTCACATGCCTGCGATGGCGGGCGGTACCTCCACAACAACTAATGGCCGACCTCCCAATGGCAAGAGTGAACAACACAAGACCCTTCAAATTTACTGGAGTTGACTACGCCGGACCCATACGCCTCAAAGTCGCTCCTGGAAGAGGGAACAAGAGCATGAAAGGATTCTTCATAGTTTTGTCTGCCTCAGCACTCGAGCAGTCCACCTCGATGTGGCATCAGACTACACCAGCGAGGCATTTCTGGCAGCATTCACGAGGTTCATCTCTCGCAGAGGACTCTGCAGCGAGATGTCCAACGACCAAGGAACAAACTTCGTTGGCGCTGATCGCGAACTTCAGCGACTGTCCGCCGTCAGCAGCCAAACCGGAAGAGTCATAGCAGAACAAGTCACTGCCGAATGCGTAAGGTGGCGGTACAACCCTCCAGCAGCACCACATTTCGGAGGATTGTGGGAAGCAGCAGTGAAATCAGTCAAACATCACCTCCGGAGGGTCATTGGTGAAACGCTGCTTACCTAAGAAGAAATGGCTACCCTGTTGGCACATATCGAAGCCTGCCTCAACTCAAGGCCACTCTGCGCCACAAGCGACGTCCCAGTGACATGAACGCTCTGACACCCGGACACTTCCTCATCGGAACCGCCCCAACAACATTACCAGAACCAGATCTACTCGACACAACAACGTCAAGACTCTCAAAATGGCAGCACCTGACAAAAATGCGAGACGACTTCTGGAAGCGGTGGAAAAAGGAATACCTCCAGGCCCTCATACAGAGAAACAAATGGCAACAATCATCAGACAACTGCCAAATCGGGCAACTAGTCATCATCAAAAGCGAGATCACGCCCCCATCAAAATGGACACTAGGTCGGATCATCGCTACACATGCCGGACCAGATGGACACACTCACATTGTCACCGTCAAAACACCACACACCGAGCTCAAGAGACCAATAACATAGCTGGTCCTCCTGCCATCAAAAGACGATAGCCAGCACTAATCACCGTGCAGATACGGCGAGGCGGGCGGAATGTTCAAAGACAACACGAAGCGCTCGAAAAGGCAGAGCACAGTCACAAGGTACTGTCGCAAGCCGCTAGAGAGCGCCACACTTCGGGCGTCGCGAACGCCAAGCCCAAGCAGCCCGCTGAGCACGCGCGCATGCTAGCAGTTCGCCACTAAAGCGCGCCGTGGCGCAGAACGCCGAGACGCTCTCGCAAGCGGTCACGGACCGTAGCGAGCATATAAGAGCGATCGATTGATCGATCAATTAGCTCTTGCTCATACATCAGCATTCAACTGGTACAGTAATCTCAGGAGTAGCAGTATATTCACGGAGGAGGTCGTAGTCTAAACAACGTGGAGGAACTGGCGGAGTGGAGACTCTTCCCCATTGATGGCTTGGGAAAGCTGCTGACTCGTCCCCCACGGGCCACCCTGGATCAGTGGGACATCAGAGTGAGGCGTCTGACATCACCGAGCTACGGGCCTCTCCCACCACTACTCTCACCGATTCAGGGCTCCCCAAGGCAAAGCATCAGCTGTGGCACCCAGACCTTACCAACATCAAGGGTACATCGGGGAACTCAAGTTCAGATTGAGTCTGACCGCGAGTGGGAGTCTTTAAGCAGCCGCCCAACCATCAACACCAGTAGGGTTCAAACCAGCCTGCCATCTCCACCACCTCTAGTGGAACTAACGGACACTCCACCAGCGACTCCACCTGGATCTCCTCCTCACAAGCACATGTCAGAGAGGAGCTACACGCCCCCACTGCCTCCACCCAGCAACAAGAGGACCCCAGCACTACGGGTGACTCAAACCTATCCGCCCATCACCTGGCGCCCAAAATTAGAATAAGATTTGTAGAGATTAATAAACGGTCAATCTGACCACCAAAATTGAACCACACTGCTTCGCTCTAATCATTGGCACACCCTGCCCTCTGCGAGTTCATAGGCACGCTGGTGATCGATTCAACTCCGCTTTGCTATTCTGCATCGTTGTCTCTCTGGCTCAGCCCACTCCATCGTCGACTCCATTCCAGTCGCAAACAATACCCGTCATAATAATTAATGTTTACTCCATTACAAGTCATCTAGTCGTGTCCCAAGATAATTTCCGACGATAAATGTGGTATTATAAAAAAAATGCTTTCATAGACGATACCTTGTATCGTAATCCTAATACGTGTTTGTCGTTTCACAGCTGTACTATGTGTTTACAGCACATAATCGTTTGTATAATTTTTCGGAAACTGCGGTGACCTGACTACCCGTATCTAATAAGGCAAAAATTTCATTTTCAGCAATATTCACTCGTATATGTGGACATCTATTCATAACTCCTCCTTTCTCATTTTTTGCGTTCGGATTCGCTCCCTTCTCTATATCAATAGGCAAATCTTCAATAAAGTCTACGTATTCGGGACACGCTCTCGGAGCGATACACAGCGTGTCACTCGTCAGTTTAAATTTTCCCTATAAGATGGATACGTGTTTACCCGGTAATTACTTAAATTTTGTGACGGTGGGGGATAACGGACATCTGGGAGCTTAAAGTCCGCTCCATCGAAGTTGTTATCGTCTCGCGGATAAGTTCGTCTCTTATTATTATAACGATTGTCATAAAATCGACCGCCTTTATTTTCTCTCCCATAATTGTAACGTCTCATTTCCTGATAGATATTTCTTCGATCGAAATTGATTTGATTTACTTTTATTTCTGGTCTTCGTATGTGGACATTGTTTACATACAGTTTAAAGTCTCTAGATCTTTCTTTTCCGACAGCATCTAAATTACCCAGGGTCTGCGTTATTACCGAGGTATCACTCAAATTAATCGTCGACAAAGTTTCCCTCACCCAATTTGGATACTGATAAATGATATTATAATTTACTTCGAAATCAGATATTCGAGGTATAAAATATCGCGACTTTTGAAGTTGACGATAAAAATATTTAAGGAGCGGTTCGCGCTGTGAATCATAATGACTTTCCATACAAGATCTCTTGAAGCGTACACGGGTTGGAATTGAATAAAATTCCTCCAAAAACTGCGCCTTCAAGTCCTCAAAATTCCGAAATTGTTCTTTTAAACTGAACCAAATATTTGCTTTCTCTTCCAAGGCATGCTCAGTCACGAATATATTTTTTTCTTCTTTAATATTATGCACACGAAAATATTTTTCTAGTTCATCAAGAAATTCTACTGAGCTTTACAATATTTCATTTTGAAATTTTGGGAGTTTAATTTCTATATGATGATTTTGTATATTATTAAGGGCTTTAACTATTCCTTCTGCTGGGTTACCTGAGTTTTGATGTTCTACATCCACGTCGTTTCGATTCACGCGTCCTTGAGTTTGCTGAATTTTTTCTTTCTCGTTCTCAATTTATTGCCGCAATCTCTCCAGATTTTCCCTTTCTTTTCGTAGTCATTCCCATTCGATCTCTAGACTCGAACTTTATGTTGTATCCTCATTAATAGGCCTGTCATTATCTCTCAAAATTGGCATTTTGCGTGTATTTTTTTTTCTGTAAAATTAAATGATATGAATTTTTGTTTCGATATTCTACCTGATCTTCTTACATATGTTTGTTGCTCTTCATCAGCCAAACAATATTTTAACGAACACGATATACGTCATAAATTAAAATATTATTTTCGCATGGTAGGTTCTAGCCTTTTGTTGGGCACCAATTTGCTCGCTTTCCATTGGCACTCCGTAATGAGATATTCCGTTGATCCAACAACTTTTTTTTCTCAGTGTAAGACAGAAATCATACGGGCATGTCGCAAACCTAGTTTTATAGAGAATAAAATTCCCTACAAAAAAATTTCTTAAAAGCAATTAGCTCAAAACAAACGTTCAACTGTTATAGCTGTCCAAAGTTGACACAA
>JABSMR010104292.1:0-12282 GCA_018902295.1 Dusona sp. PSUC_FEM 10030013 | reverse complement strand
AAACGCGCAAGTGTCCCGAGAAATCAGCTTGGCCCGAGATAGCCGAGGTAATGAAAAAAAAAACACTTTGTGGATCATCGACCAATTGTTGAGGGTTTTTTTACGTTCTTATAAAAAATACATCAATTTTTAGAACGAGGAAAAAACAATTTAACGTCCAGAATTGTTAGGGGGCGGGGGCGGGAGCCGCGTATGAAAAACTCCCGGAGGACGACCCTGTCGCGAAATGTCCCGGGAGTTGTCTCGTGATAGCAGTTTGATTGATCGCTAATTGGGAGTTGTCCTCTATTGTTTCGGTCGCTAAATATCCATTGGGGCGAAGTTGAAAAAAACATTATTTTCCTAATTTATTCTCGAAGTGGAATCGGCGTCGTCCTCGGTAAAACGAGCGCTCGTGGATCAAAAGAAACGTGATAATATTCACGTATTTCCTTTGCGAAATAACGTTTACCGGAAGAATTTATTTCTCATGATAATATACTCCGATTTTTAGCCGAAGCCGGACGAATAATTTCAATTGTTCTCATGTAATTTTTTCCCTCATTTATGATGAATAAATAGTCGAATTACAAGGAAAAAACTATCGATGTGTTATTTTTGTGTAATTTTTTTTTCTGGCGCTTTTTTCTGTGCCCCCCAATCAAGATCGTGAGTGTGTTGACTGGCCTTTTTTGTTTTTTTTTTTTTTAAATGAAATGCCGATCATATGGGTGCAGTTTCATCCCTAGGGAATTCGGCGAAGTTGAAACTTCGTCTTTTTTTTCGTTTCTTTTTGAACCTGTGTCTTTTGCCTCCTGACGCATATATCACGCTCCAATTCCTTCCAATCGCTTTTGGTTCTCCCGAGGTTTCGCGAATGTTTCGTTAAACAGTTCTCGGTCTCTCCCTTTTTTTGTATCTCTCTCTCTTTCTCTCTTTCTCTTTTTCACTTTTGGCCCTCTCTTTGCTCCTTTATTCTCTTCTCGCAGAGCGTTTGCGAAACTCACGGGAATCGTGTAGAGGGTGTATTTCGTTCCAGTGAGATTTCGTCCCTCGTTTCAACGAGACTCCGATCTCTCGTAATTCGAGACCTCGTTCTCTCCCTCTTCACCTCTCTCTCTCTTTTTCCCATTCTCTCGCTCTCTCTCTCTCTCTATCTCGCCCCCCTTTTACCCGTAACGACAACGTTACCTCGACAAATTTTTTGACGAGCGCGTTCTTTCGGAGCGAAAAAAACGTGTTGGTATTCTTATTTAAAATAGTACCAAATTTAAACATCGAAGCTCGTAATGTGTATCGAAAAACTGTACGGTCCGTACATTCGTTTTTTCTTTTTTTTTTTAACGATCGATCAGAAATAACCCTCTTTTATGAATCAGAAATTTATGCCGAACATTAGAATAGTGTTTTCGTACGAAAAAAAGGCGACAAATGGACTAAAATATCAAGCCACATATAATGACGTTGAAATTTATTTTAAGCAATAATACTTCAACAGTTTGCTTCAAAAAGGCAACAAAGCCACGAAAGTTTATCCCACAAAAAAATTTAATTCAATGATTCCTTCAAAACGAAGGATTTGTTTCTTTTCTCATCATTTTTTGAATCTAGTTATTTTTCTTTGTGAATATTTAATTTTTCATTCAATTTTTCTTTCCATTTTACTTTCAGCTAAGGCGTAAAAGATGTTGGAACCCGAGGACAGTTCCGCAGTCCCGGACAGCACAACGAGAGAGCAACGCTTGGGTTTTTCGCACGGCGAAGATGTTCTGCTGCAACACAAAGATGGCAAATATTATCTCGGCACCATCGTCGAGGTTGACCTTGCTCGCGAAAGATGCCTCGTCAAATTTTTGGACAACACCTCCTCCTGGTCCTCTGTCAAAGAACTCACCAAACTGGCTATGCCCGACTGCGACGTCATGTGCGTGCTCTGCAAAAAATCACAATCAAAGACGGACAACGATATCATTGTCTGCGACAAGTGCGGACGAGGCTATCATCAGTTGTGTCATCTGGTAAATCCTACTTTTGTTCATCCTTGGAATTTTCTCTGCACAAACTAGTTGCTGTAAACTGATTCTTTTGTAGGAAACAAAAATAACGAATTTGCTGTTTTGCGAATTAACATTCCTGGGTTTATTTTTATATTTATTTTCAAATTCGCAATTTTCTTTCGCTTTTATTTCATGCTCAATAAAAAACCAAACAAATGTTTAACTCTTAACTTGAATATGCATAAATATGTTGCTCATTGAAAGAAGCATGAAATTAAACTTTACGTCATTGGAACGCAGGAGCAATAATTTCTTTGATTCAACAAATTCTTCGTGATTGAAATTTGTATGTTTCTTTTTGGAGTTAGCGTGCCCACGATAGGGACTCGAAAGCAAAGAAATATATTTTACTCGAAGATAAAAAAAAGTTACATTTTAATTTGCTTCATTTTGTAGTTGCTTCATTTTTTAAATTTTCATGGTTTTCCAAAAAGTAGTATATGAATTACAGGGATGCAGAAATAAATTTGATTGATTTTCGTAATTCGAATATGCAAATTAACGAATTTATCTTGACCTTTGGGTCCTTGGAATCTAAAAATTCATTTGGAGTGCTAAGATAATTCGATAATCTTTATTCGGAAAAATTGGGACGATTTTGAAAACAGAAATAATAATGAGCGAAGAAAAATATTTTTCGTTGCGTTCCAACGGTGCTGATTTCAATAGTATACAAACTTTGGTATTTAGATTAAGAAAAAGATGTTTTAAAATATGAAAAAAAAAAACAAAACATTAAATTCAAACTTCGCGGCTGTAATACCTGTGTACATTTATATTTGTTTTATTTTACAGCCACGCATAATAAAGGAGGAGGGATCCTCGGACGCTCACTGGATGTGCAAGAGATGCGTTGACAGCCAGCCCAGAAGTCGCGAGCCAACTGAGCCAAAGAATTCCATGGTCAAGGCAAACATTAGGCGAGTTTGCAGTGGAAGAGATCAACCTCAGCCACCGCCCGAGGACACGACCAAATTGCCGTACGATGTAAGTATCGAAAACAAAACACTGGCACAGAAATGTCGACTGAGGTTTTTTAAGAATTGATCGTTTTTTCGAGAAACATTACGATTGTTTTAACCCTTCGGCTGCACACTGGTGCGAATTTGCACCACCAATTTTGTATTTTTTCTCGATTTTGTGCAAAACACAATATTTGGTTGTCTCTTTAAAATTGGATAATATTTTTTTGTTCTCATTTCAATGATGAACAATGATTTCAAGACATTTCAAAGTCTGACAATTACTCGTGATTCATTAAAATTCGACGATTTAAGCCGGAGGAACAAGCGTTGAAAACGCGACAGGTGCAAATTTGCACCAGCGACTATTAGTTTATTTTGACGACTTCAAAATAGAAGACACAATTAGATTGAAAAACAAAGAATTTTCGTCGTATTGCAACGTTGCAATGCACACTTCATTTCGATTTTATTTCTTCAATTTCAGCCAGAGATGTTGAGCTGGGACGCTCATCATCGAGTGAACGCGGAGCAAATTTATTGCTACTGTGGTTTGAATGGCGAGTGGTACACGCAAATGTTGCAATGCGCTCGTTGCAAGCAGTGGTTTCACGAAAAATGTGTCAGTTGTCTCACATATCCGTTATACAGTGGCGACAGATTTTACGTATTCGTATGTTCGATGTGCAATTACGGTAAAGAATTTGTCAGAAGATTGGAATTGAAGTGGGTCGATCTTGTACATCTGATGCTGTACAATCTTACTGTTTACAACGCCAAGAAGTATTACGATCTCGACACCGTCATAATTCCCTACGCCAATGATAATTGGAATACTCTACAATTGCCACCGAGGGTGAGATTTATTATTCAATTCTAGAATTCTTCATTTTTCATCGAATTAATATAACAGAAAATAGAACGTCATTCCAAAGTACTAAAAATCAATGCAATTCGAATATATGCACGAAAATATTTTTTCTAGACTTCGAAAAAGCAGTAATCACGTTTTTCCAATAATACAATATTTATTCACTGTCACACAATCAATTATGAAAATACTATTACGAAAATTTAATAATATTTCTTCAATATCACACTTGACTCTGTTTTTACAATTTTCGTTCACTTTATTCGCTTCAACGACATTTTTGCACGGTTTATTTACTTTTAAACATATTTTGGTTACTTTAAAATGGTTGCTGGAAATTCATGCGAATTAGTTTTCAAAAAATCTTATAAAAATCCTGCGTTTTTCAATGTTTTGTGAATTCTTCGCCCGTTTTTTTGTTTTATTTACGTGATTTGACAATTCCAGACCCCGGTTTATGTCATTTTGCGAAATAATAATTTTATGCATTGCATTTATTACTGTATAAATAATTACGAAATAATGTTAGGAAACAAAAGCACTATTGAGCATTTGAGCTTCGTGTTTTTGTTACAATTGCAATAATTACGAATTTCAGGTTCGCGATGTAACGCCACAAATACGCAGAGAATCAATTCTTGCGATATTAACGAACAATAGAAACAGATTCAAGTGCGGCCGTGAAATTAAGAAGCGTACGACAATATGGGGCTTACGAGTAAGATTACCGCCGCCATGCCCGGTTGTGAATCTCCCTACGAGCGGCATCATTGACGATTCTGTATTGCGACGATGTTGGGGCGCGAACAAAAGACTGCAATATCTTCCACTGCCAGCTGGGTTAGTAGATATATACGAAAAAAAAAAAAAAAAAACAAAACACCATTCCATTTTGTTGCTCAGAAAACAAATGGCAACGGTGTTTTGTTTTTTCAAACGACGATCGCCGAAATAATTTTTAGCAGTCTCTTAAAAAATAAGCTTTTAACGTATTTTTTTTATCTGCGCAGTCCTGTGTGTTTGCCGGAAACCGCAAAACAGCTAAACGCATTGAAACAATCTCCGGCGGAAAATGTCGAGATATCGGTCAACCCTTCGGACGTTGTGATGCGTGGTACTATTTATCAAAATACTGAGTCCGAACAAAGGTCCTGTCCAAGTCCGACCTCCCAAGCTCCAACGACGCAAGCTCTTCGCGAAAGGTAAAATTGTTTTATGTTCCATTCGTTCTCTTCATTTATAAACCGACAGAAAAATATCTCTCGGTATCGCAATAACTTTGTTGCACAAATGTTCTTAAGAACTGAGCGAATTTTTCATTGGAATTTATCGAAAGTTTAAATATTTACAATCAAAATTCACAGTTTGTGTACACAGCTGTTTTGAGAACCAATGCCAAATTATTATATTAAAAATTACATCGCCATTTTTCGGTATAACGTCGAAACTGCTTTTACGATTTTATTGAAAAACCGTCGCTTTATAGTTTCGCGAATTTCGAATACATTTGAAAAGTACATTTTTATTTAGTTTTGTTTATTAGCTACAGTTGTACAAAAGACGACATTTTTTGGATTAATAATCTCAAATCCTCACAACGGGGTCGAAAACGACCCCAAATTTTTTTTCCAAAATCTTTGGTGTTTTTTTGAAACTTTTTTTCGTTTTATAAAGTTTTCATCATCAATTGTCGACCAAATGCTACTTTATCATACATCATTCTCTTCGTTATGAAAAAACGAAGAGAATGGTGTATAACTAAACCTTATTATCGCAACTGGGAAACATTTTATCCCAAAGAGAAGATTGGGTCTAATTCGTCTAGGTCTTAGAGGTTTGATAATTAAGATTGCTAACTGCTGTGCTTCATTGTTTGTCAGGTACAGCGGTAGGGGCTTCGTCAAAAAATCATTTCCATTTCCGAAATTGAGCCTACAAAGAAGAAGACGACTGATGGCTCTAGGAAGCTCGCGTGAGCGAATGCTACGAAAACACAAGAAACGTGAGAAGGACTGCGTCGGAGAGAATTCAATGGTGAAATCACAGTCGCAGGGGGTGAGAGAAGCGAGGTATCGAAAAGCTCGTAAACTCTTGAAAAATGCTATAGCGAAGGTGAGTTTATCATCCCAAATCATCACTAATAACATTACGGTTGAATAACTTGAGTAATTTTATAAATTTTTACTTGAAACCCTTTAAAGACGTTTTTAAACAAAAAATTCCGTATTCCCACAAAACAAACAAATTTCGCGATCAAAAGAAAGTTCGTTTTTCAAAAGTGTAAATTAAAGGACAATTGGTATATAAAAATCGATAGCTTTTTTCATCAAATGTTACATAATCTAAGAAAACCGAATAAGTCTTTACTTAGCTGCCGTAGTCATCACATATCTGCCGGGAATTATCACATATATTTCAATGATAATTGAATTATCGGCAATTATTGGGACCCTCTTTAATAAAAACAAAAAAAAACCGTTCCGTTCAACAAACAACCTAACTTAAGGCGGTCTATCAGTTGCGTGGGTGCGAGAGAAATAGCTAAAAAGCAGATTTTCATTTTTCTCGGAGACGCTTGAAATTTCGAGAAAAAAGAATGTTACTGGTTATTCTCTCGGAAAGGAGAACAACGTGTAACTTTGATTTTTCTCGAAAACTCAAGTGTCTCGGAGAAAAATATGCAGAAGGATTATCACCGACCGAACGACTGATAGAGCGCCTTAACGTTTGCTTACAAAATAATGTACAACAGAGTAAAACGCGAGCTCCGGAAGTATCGGACTTGCCGCCAACACCGCCAACGTCGGTATCCGGGCCACCTACGCCTCCGGCAGCGACATCAGGGATGTCGGAGCTTTCTGTGCCGAGTTCGGTCGACCTTACGAATACATTACCACCTTCTACACCGGCTGATACGAGCGGGGACGAGACCAGCTCTCGTGGGACTCTAGACTCATTTATACCACCGCCAAAGGATTTCGAAGGGAAGAATAATCCATTTCGGAATCTCAGTGAATTGCTGGGTACGCCATGTTCGACGATTGGACAGAACAACGCTTCGAGCAGTACGCCGTTGGCGTACAATCAAACTCCGATAACGTTACCGTTGCCGTTGACACCAGTTATTTCACAGCCTCCGATCGTGCGGCCGGCGAAACGTCAATTGTCGGAAAAGGATATAATAGTCGATCGCAACGGTCAGGTCAAACGAAGACGCCAACATCGTCGTGGACGTCCACCACAGCAACAACAACAACAACAACAATCCCAACAGCAACCATCAACGTTTCCAGCAACCGCGAGCAAAACTGCTGCTATACTTCCGGCTCGTAACAACGAGGTAAAGAACAACGACTTCGTGAGAAATTTACGAAGTTCCTTCAACAGCTCAACCAGCAGTACCAGCAGTCAAATCGGCAATTGCGTCGATTACGCTCTAAATGGTAGACGCCTTAGACAACGCCAGAGCAACGATAAACTTCCACCACCGGATACGCAACAACAGAAAAAAGGCGGAAGCGTACCCAACTCCCCAAAGTGCTCACCCGTCAAACAAAACGCTCCTGACATATCGATGGACGATCTTAAATCTTCCGTCAATATGTACTTCGGTGCTGCGAATAGAATAGCTTCCGGCGAAAAATTCGTCGTTCGAGCCAAGAGAATAGGTCCTAATTGTCAGATGCAGTATCTCATCGAGTGGGAAGGCCCGAACACCTAACGCTTGTCCATTTACACTCTTATTCACGTGATATAAACAAAAAAAAACATAACAAATGAGAAATTCTGAGAATTTACGATTTGTAGAGTCGCGATCGTGATTATCCTTTACTCGTCCGAATAAGCTTTCTCTTTCTCTCTCGTCTCGTGGGGTTTCTCCCCATTTTTTCGTTCGACGAAACGAATCGAGTGGGGAACGGGAAAGCTCGTCGTCTTTAGTTACGCGTGCGTACGTATTATCAACGTCGAAGCATCGATTACTTTTCACGAGTTTTTCACGTCGACGATCATACGAAAATGCAAATTAACCGGCGGTTGAAAAAAATACGTTTTTTTTTTCAAACTCAACAGAGTTCGTTGCTGGCCGACGAACTTTTCTTTCGATCTTGTCTCGTGACGTTAGAAACGTTTTCCACAATTCACTGATCTATTATAAATTGATTTTTTTTCTTTCATACGAAATTCTTTCAAAAAACATAATCCAGTAAACAAAATTAGAGTCTGACAATTTCGGACTTATTAGAAATAATCAGTTAATCAATTTCTAGCCGAATTTCGATCGTAGGTTTTGAAAAATCTAACATTTCACAATTGGAGAGAAAAATAAAAAGTTTTTATTTTCGAAAATTGATCGGATGCTTCATTGAAACAACGTAAAACTTTATCGTTTTTTTTTTCGGCTGATCGTCCAAACGTCGGAAAAAAGTGACGGATTAACGTCGATCCGCTGTTTTCTATAGTTTCATCATAATTCAATTAAACGCTCGTATTTCCGAATGTAAATAATTGTAGAACATTATTAGTCACGTATAAAGAGCCAGTGAATGCAAAGCCGGTCGTTTAGATCGTCGAGTAACCGGTATTTTATTTTTGTTCGTTAAAACGGAACAACTTTTTCGACGAAAGTTTTTACAGCGTTAATACGATGTAAAAAATAAAGCCTGTCGATAATATCCGTTCGGGTGAAATAAAGAAGCGCGAAATTTAATACGAGACCGTGACATTGAAATCCGATCATTTTTAATCTCAATTATTACGTTAAAAGTTGAAATAGCAGAAATACGATACGATTCGTAAAACGAAGGATAAGATAAAAATTGGAAGAAAAAAAGGGACAGCGAGGAAGTGAAACGATACTGGCCCTTCAGAGGTTATTTTTTCAATGCAATCGTAGCGTTAGTCATTCGCTTGAGCAACTTTTGCGATTTGTCCTTAAGAATTTCGGAGACTGAATAACGAGAAGTCACGATAATTCAGCTATGGGATGGCGCAGCTGTTGCATTGCTCATTAAAAAAAAATACAAGACTACAAATGAAAATACTTACCTGTTTCATAAATGGCGATTGAAAGAACGAGAGGAACAATAAAACGAGAAAGAAAAATGATAAATACGCTACTTATACTCGATCGTCTCGAACACATCGATCAATAGGTCGAAGCGTTTCGAACGATTTTACGTCGTTGAGCAAACACGAATAATTGAGCGCTGCTCGGGCGCGCGTTTAGAATATAACAGAATTAACAAACAGAAAAACAATCCATCCGACGATGGAAAGTGCTTTGTTCGATTCGTGCAACGTGTACAAACTGGAAGTAAAAAAAAAAGAAAAGAAAAAATAACAGAAAGAAAGAAAAACGGTTGACTAGAGGGAGACAAAGATGTGTATATTTTTTTGAATTAATCCGTAAGTTGTGGATATCGGTTGTTCCGCGACATTGTTGTCTCGTTGGATCTACGGGTTATGAAAATTCGATTGGGAAATTTGGAGAGATTACTCGGAAGCAAAAATAAAACTACAAAAGATTAGAACATGGTGATAATAAATACTAATGATTTGGAGATTTTGCCGCTAATTACACGGCATCCTCGGGCGTAAGAGCTTATTAGAAAATTTAGAACATTTTACTTCCGTCATGTTGCATTATTAGGCGATATTTTGTACCACGTCGATGTCGAACCTCTTGCGAATGGGCAACTCGTTTGATTCACATTCATCATTTTGATATTTATAGATATACAGCGTCTGTATGTTTGGAGCATTTATTGAAACGTGGTTTCGAAGAAATTGAAATTTTAGCCATCGTTGAAAATCGAAACTCAAAAGAGTGCTTCGAATTTTAGATAAACAATCGATCAAATGAATATTTATTTGCCTGTCGAGCATAATATGATTTCCGAAAAGCAGATTACGAAGATTAATCATTAAACACCATCGAGTTTTATCCACGAGTTGTTTTTGTAAAAACCAATACATTAATCCTCTGATTTTTGAGACTTTAAAAAAAAAAAAGAAAAAGGCCATTTTTTCACGATGTTGTTTAAGGATCAATAACGAAGAAATGCTCCATGCAAAAATACGCTTTTACTCGTTTCCGAAATCACAAAATCACTTATGTTTTTATTTCTGCTTAAATCGAATCTCAGCGCAGTTTCGAGAAAATCACAAATTCATTTACACAGCAAAAAGGCCATCTTTACAATGGTCCATCGGAATTAAAAAAAATAGATAATAAAAAAGAAAGAAACACCAAGCATACACAAAATATAGTATTCGTTTGGTCCCGCATAGAGATTCATGCGCGTTTCCCCAAATTTCTTTTTCCCCCGCGGATCTCTTGACGTTTAACGAACGACGAAAGTCAAACTGCCCGGGCGTTCGATACTTAGGAATGTGTTCTAATTCATTCGAAAAACTCGTGCGAACAAACAATTACGAGCAACGACTATTCTTCGGATACTTGTGCTTGGGTACGTCGAAATATTTTGACGAATTAAAACTCTTGTTGAGCTCTTTTAGTCTCGCTACTATTCCGACTCCGATATCTTAGCGAGCTTAGAGTTGCTTCTCTCACAAATCATCTACGAGAGACGAAAAAAAATAAATGGACGAACATAGCGATAGCTCCAAAACCTTTGGCTCCGAGAACAAACCCATTGTTAAAAACGACGGTGGCTCAACGATCAGGAAAACTAGAAATTTTCATGAAGGAAGAAATAAAAACGACAGTGACAAGTGGTTGGCAAGTACAGATTTACTAAAATGGCAAAAAGTTGGAATACTTTGCACGTAATATCGTGCAAGGTTGACTCATCAATTCAATTAATCGAGCATAACATTTTCGGGCAGGCTGTCAAGTCGACACCGTGCAACTCACCAGCGCATTGTTTGCATATATCTATATATATGCGCAGACAATGAAATGGTGAGTTGCACGGTGACGACTTGCCATCCTGCCACGTTTTCGCTGCATCCCGTGGATTCCGGAGTGTCACACTCGTTCAGATTTTTCTCCAAATTTTCAACTGTTGCAGGGCAATGATTTACGAATCTAAACAGCAAACAGTAAACGCTTGCGTTTATCGTTTGCTGTTGCGATTCGCAGATTATCTCTCTCTGCCTCGGTAGCTCTTAATTTGTAGCAGAATGTTTCAGACTTGAATTTTCGAAGGAAGCTCGTTGAGCGTTCCCTCCTATTGAATACAATGTTGACGCTGTTCTTCTAAACCGTTCAAATCCCATTTGCTCGCTTTTTCCTGGACTTTCCCTGGTGGTTGAGCCACCGTTGTTTTCATCGATGCATTCGTCCTCGTAGCCAAAAGTTTTGGAGTTTTCTTGACGATGAACCGTCGCTATGATCGTCCGTTTCTTTTTTTCGCCTCTCGTAAATTCTTTACGAGAATTCCAAGTGATATTTCAGACATGAGAGAGAGAGAGAGAGAGAGAGAGAGAGAGAGAGAAAGAAAGAGCGAGGAACGAACACTGCCAAACTTCTAATTTATATAATTATACACTAACGAAATTATTAGCTCGTTACTTTTGCGACGATTGATTCGCCCCGATTCCCAAAATTCCATTTTTCTCCAGTTCACAGTCAATTAAATGGACTTTTTTTTGTCTTCTTCTACTTGAAACTCATAGTCATTGTCTCGGCGATTTTTTCGTCTTTGCGAAATCTGTAATTTTCACATTATTTTTTCAATATTTTCCTATATAATTATGTATTCGAAATTACACGATTTTAGTTGTTATTTTAATATCATTTCTCGAATCATTCGCAAAAGAATTAGGCGTATCTCTCGGTCGTACGGAATTGCGATTATAATGACTGAATTTAAAAGAAATATTGCGATCGTACGATAAATAGACTGGTTTTTCGATCGTCATTCGCGCCGGAACAAACTGAGTGAAATTAGAAAGATATACGAATTACTGCCAGTACCGTATGTAAATATTGCCGGTTTTTTTTTTTTTTTATTTTTATTTTTTAACGTTTTTCGTAAGTATACAAATATGTATATTGATATGTCAGATATTCGTAGTTATCAACAAACATATATCTACATATTCAATTCATTATTTATGTAAATATATGTATGTTTGTAACGAAATGTCGTGAGACTTTAGGAGCGAGAGAATGAGAACGTAAGTGAGAATAAAGAAAAATTTGCAAGTGAGTTAATAGCTTAAAGAAAGGGATGAAGGACAAAAATGTGTTGAGACCTTAAGAATTGCTTGACGGTACGAAGATTCGGAGCGCTTCCAGTGGACGAATCTGCTTGGCGACTCTTTGTCACTGCCCACCGAAAATATTCCAAAAAACAAAAACAAAACAATAAAAACGAAGCACAAGAAGCAAAAAAACCTCGAATGTTTCCGAATTGTACTCTTCATTGTCGTTACGTCCACGTTA
>JABSMR010104181.1:0-12282 GCA_018902295.1 Dusona sp. PSUC_FEM 10030013 | reverse complement strand
TATTCGTGGTATGAATGCCGCGTGTGTGATGCACCCCCAACACACCGCCCCCGGGCGTCAACCCCCGAACTACCCCCTTCCATCCCGGATCTCATCGTCATCATCCAACCCTCCATTCGTGCCAACCATGCGCTCACCCCCGGAAGTACGAGCCCTCGCTTAACCCCTCGTCGAGCTTATTATGGCTTTCATCGAGAGTGACAAAGATGAAACACACATATATCAAAACCAAGAGAACAGTATATACGTAGCATGTATATATGTGCATATATATGTTTTTATCCCAAGTGTAGTTCGGATTCAGCTGATCAGACATGGGATTGGCAGATTTTTATGGGGTTTCCATGTATTATTTTCAATTCTCACTCCCATCACTTGAGTTGTTTTTTTTCTCATTTTTTCCTGACATTACTCTCAAGCACGTGTCACGTGCATACGCCACTCCGTTGAGTGTAGAATAAAATGGAGATTCGGGAAGCTCTACAGTTCGAATACAGCCCTTAAATCACGGATCCGTCAATTGTGTAATTTCGGCATTTTCTTTTATGACAGGCTTCACTAGAGGTGAAGCCAAAACAGAAGACAAAAGTAAGATTTTTTTCATTGCCGTGTTACCATTTGGACAAGAGAAATTCAGAAGTCAACCTTGCCCACAATCACTTTGACTCAACACTTAGTTTCATATATTTTTTGTAATTACTCTTTCGAAAAACGTGAATTAATCCTTTCCTCAGTCAACGCAGAAAGATACAATACCATTTCGTTTTATCTTCACGAGTATTAGAATTTAGTAAATAGAATAGGTCACCTTAATCCATGGGTAATCATAGAGGAGCTATGGAGAAGGAGACTAGCAGTGTGTATGTCCGGGTCGTAGTCCAAGGACAAGGAGGACGTAATTGTATTATCTACTGAGATTGGATGGGTTGATAGGTCAACATCGGTAGATTGAACACGGTAGAATTCACGGTCTAGGACACAATAGGAATCTCTACGTCGAATGTTTGCACGAGGTATATATGCGTATTAGACGATTCGAGATGTCCGGGTCACGTATAAACAGCAAATTCATGATGGCTATATATCGTATCACGACCGATGGTCTTGAATCTTCGCAGTGTCGTTTCGGACATACGTAGAATCATTACTCAAACGCTCCGTACGACCAGTAACTAAATCCAATCTCATTTGCCATATATAAATCGGGGCTCTATTTTGGGTGTCCCAGGTGGTGATATTGAGAATCGAGCCTCAAATGATTGCACCGGTTGCCAAAGCGCTGGAGGCGTTGTTGGGGATCATAGCTGGTAGACCAGATCGAGGTTAGCCTCGTGGGCACACGGCAACTATGCATGTATGTAACTATGTGTGGACCTACGGAGGCTTGGTCAATCGGGTGCCTTGCTTAGCCATGCCGTAGCGATGTCGGTTATAGTTAATTACACGAATATCCAATACACATGTGCGTCGTGACTGAATAGATTAGAAGTCCTAAGGATTATCGTCGTTAAACTCTACCGATGCATACAGCCAAGGCAAACTCTTTGTTACACTCGCGGTTGGCCATGTTTCCTTAGCGTATGCAAAACATTATACCCACGATTACGTATTGCCGCGGGCAAAACGGGGCGTCTCGTTCATGTGATAAATAATTTCCTCACGCCCACTTCTCCGACTCATGGCGAATTTGTTATTAAGATCGTTACCATTGTTATTATACATTTCTTAACTAATTACTCTATGCGTATGTGTAAAATTACGTTTGTACTTAGCGCTCCGATGGGAGACAACGTATAGAGGATACAGTAAGTATGTGTATATACAAGTGTGCGATGCCTTGTGGCAATGAACATTAGCCGTGCTACGGGGGAAGATACTCATTTCAGCATGAGTGCACACACTGATTAATCGTTCTTCTCTGTCTCTATACCATCCGTATATGTATCTACGACTTTATATACCTGATGCATTATTCCACGATTGAAATGATGCACTCACGTGGTGATCATATGTATTGCAAATAGCGGATTCAGAGAGGTGTGTTCGTGTGAGATGGGTTAAATGACGAGCAGGCACAGGTTCCGTCCATCAAGGCGCTTCGTCCCCGTCGCTCGCTGATTCCAAATGTCATCGATATGTCAGGGCTCATCATCGGACTTTAGTCACGTCGTAAAATGATGCCCACTCGCTTCGACCATCCATACGCACAATAATGTAAATGCCGAATAAGGGTGTCGAGAAATACAAGCACCAGGTGTGTTGTGGGTATATAAACACTTAATCTTCCATTCCTATCCGGTTTTACTATATTTGCATGATGCTGGTTTTGATTAATTGTTCTATATCGTACGATCGGTTACTCTGTCTCCACCGTATATTTGTCTCTTGTTCGTACTCATATTCGAAACTATATCCACCATTAAATGATATTCCGATGTGCCCCGCAGCGTTGCGTGTCTGTTGCACTCTCCGCATGCCCCTTTCATGATTATTAGGCAGTATAATAATGTAGACTATGTTGAATATATTCCAATACAATATAAATTCACTATAGCCGCTTGTAATCGTATAAAGATTCGATTATAACGTGGATCACGTGCCGTTCCGTACATACGTACAAACGTACGCTTCAACCGATTATTGAACAAAGTACGCTATTTGCCATAATCCCATAGTGCATATTAGTTTCTCAATTCCATCGTCATAATCAGCTTTCAAATTGGAATAACTTCCGGATACAAAGAGGTGGTAGAGAAATTTATAATTTAACGATAGTAGCGTGTCGACGTTTTTTGTGTTATATGAGAAGTTTCGGAATATTACGAGCACGGTTGACGAGTGAATGTTTTTCTTGCCAAATGAATTACCAGTCGAGTACAGTTACGGCGCACTATTAAATTTACTGGCTTATGGGGCTGAACGTTTTTAACGTTGTTTCTTGCTCCCACGCTTACGTTCGACTTTCGCGAAGAGTCTATAAAAAAAATGTACGCTACGTCATTAACGCCGAGGCATAGTGTATTAATGCGATATACCGAACAACGCTCGTGTGCCTATGTTTCTGCTCTTCAGCGAGAGATTTCCATGTGGTACACATGTACTCGAGTAACAGGGTAATTAACACGAAAACTAGTTACTCATCGCATATCAGACATTTATATCGTTAGGATGAGAAGCAGGGTGGCAATCCGGCACGAAGCAATTAAGCCACCGCACTTGCAAATACACTAGAGTTCGCAGATGCATTCGCGAGTATCGATTCAGCTTAGCTTTTAATTTTCGTAAACTTTTTAGCCCTTGCCCTCATTGCTCCGATGCTTGCGTTTCGTTGTTTCTATTTTTATTCATTTTTACTGTTTTTAAATTAGTAGCACGTGCTCCAACATATATGAATTGTCGTGTCGTTTCGTATTTGTAGATGCGGAGCGTACATGGTCGATATAGGATGTGTGCATACTATGTTTTGTATGTATACGGCATGGTCCGGAATGATGCAAATGAACTTATGGATAGCGGTGGCCGAACAACTCGGCTGTATGTAAATCCGTTTACAAGGGTCGGGGCACTGCCGGGATGTTTCATACTCGTATAATACATACGAGAGAAAATAATTGTAGTCGTAGTAGTAGCAGCAATAGTAGTGGTCGCAATAGAAGTAGTAGTAGTAGTAGTAGTAGTAGTAGTAGTAGTAGTACTGTACGTCATAACGTGTATATCCCATGCATCGTTTGGTCGCTGCTTCGCATCGTTCGCCATGGAATATATAGCGTATTGAATATAGCACCGACACCGGTTATTGCTTTGTTATTGGGCGGCAACCTATCGATCCATCGGTCTGTATCCACGTCCTCAAATTCCCTCTGTGTATCGTTCACGTTCCGACCCATCTCAAAATGCACATGGAAATATAACAGCACCGATAACAATTCCACATCAACACGGTGTCTCCATTTTTTTTTTTACTAGAAAATGTTTTTAAAAACAAGATTGAATTCCGGTACAAATATTTAGTGAGAATTTTAAGGTCCATATTATTTTCCACCATTTTGGCAAAATACGTTCACCACGTGGAACGCAACTCGATCGACTCTGATCCAATCAAGAAACTCGGGAAGTCGTGGGGGACTTTGGGGTGACGAGTCTCAAACAGCACGTGGCTTAATTGATTCGATATTCGAAGGGGAACTTTCTTTACGTGATGCTCGTAGCTTCCTCGTTCACTCTCCAGTGCTCTGTACGTGCTGTTTAGTGAACGGAGTGATGCGCTGCTGAACAATGTCAAAAAGCATGCAAGCACAGAATTCATGAAAAAGCCCTATAACTCCCTGCGTATGTGATTTAGCTTTTTTTTCAAATTATTCTTCATTCAGTTCTTCATCGTAAAACAAAAGTCAAATCAAACTGTGGAGAATAGTCGTAGATATGGATTTGGATGAGAAAAACCAATCTCACGTAAAACTAAGAGTCAAGAGACTTTCTTAGATACAAGCAGGTGCCTGCCTACTGGTTGAGCCATAAGAATGAGCTTCAACGAAGCAATTTTTTCGAATATCCACCTTATTAGTCGGGCATACTATAATATCTTGTCCCGCGAGATTTTACCCCTTAGATTACATTGCTTGTGCCAGAGGCGAATATCTCGCCCTTTAGGCCAAGTAAACCCCTCGTAAGCTGACGAGAGCTTCCCTTATGATTCGTTGCGTGCCCTCGTCGCACCGTGCAACGGTCTTCGAGAGAAAATTTTTTACGAGACATATCTTCGGGGGTATCAACAGTAATATCGCACTTGTAAATGGCCAGAAGTACCAAAGATATCAAAATCATGGTACGGCCATCGAGCATAATTCATCGAGAGCAGAGATCATTGGTTGTTACTCTCTCTCAGGAACCGCCAAACTTCAACAGAATTAACATTACATGCATTCTTTAGACGAACGTGTGTTTTACTTGAAAATCACATTTCAAACTTCCACAGATGGGTCCCAATTGAAAAGTCATCAAATACATTATTTTCAAAATGTTTGCCGTAAATTCGCAAAAATTAATTGAAACCTACAGTCATAATCTTTTTCCGCATCTGTAAAGAATTCTAGAGATGAAAATCCCTCTCCAAATTTGCTTCTTCAAGGCAAATTTCCAGCACAAAATCTCTAGCCAACTTAGATTGCTTGCTCGTCGGACGAAAGCTCGGAACGCTCAACGAGCCTTACCATCCATTTCTTCCAATGAGAGTCGAGACTTATACTTCTTCTTCATCGTTGAGCAACAACCCCTGCTTGAGTTCACGACGTTGATTGATGCTCGAAGAATTATTGTTTTTATCGAAACTTTGCCACTTGGCCATCTTCGAGAATGATTATACGGGCTGCAACTTTTTCACTTTTTCACAATCTATCCATCTTTGTACGCTTATGTACATTATATATAGACACATACATTTATATGTAAGTATATATTTCGAACAGCAGTAAGAGCTCGGTCCGAAAGAGTAATTAGATGTCGCCGGATGCAGCTGCCCGTGATTGCGTCATTGTGGATGGTGAGTACATTTGTAACCTTGATCTTTGGCTTCACGGTCGCACAGACGTGGATTATGATAGATACTGGTGTGTCGAAAGAAAAAAAAAGTTGATGTGGTTTTTGCTCGATCTCTTCGATTCCCATCTAGTAGTATTCCACGTAGAATGTGCAATCAAAGAATCAACTTTTTTAAATTCCTTCTAATCGAAACCTTTCTACTTCGTTTCAACCTGATCTTACTCCTCGTCCGTAATTACGTTTTTTTTTTCTGCTGATATTTTTCGTCAGATCCAATATTTCATCAATCAGCGCAAGCTGATTACCACTTGATTACAGGCTGTTGATGATTCAATACAAACTATTACTTAGTTTACATTGGTTCCACTGGTGTAATTTCGGACTGCTATTTGATAACAAAAAATCAACAATTGTTGTGAGAATTCAAAAAATATATATATTCAGCAGATTTTCTTGATGACTTGTAACGTTTGTTGTCTTTTCCTTTCGTCCTTTCGTCTTGTACAAAGCACGGTAAACACAGTCGTGCTACTCGTTAAGACCTTCCGCAGCCGCGGGGTTAATTATCCTCGTGCAGCACGACGAGCGAGTATGTACGCTTGTAGTTATTCTCGGGTTCGCGGTTTTGCCTTCAAGTACACATCCTTAAGTTCCAGAGTTTCTCATCTCCGGTTAGAAAGAGATTTTTCTTATCTCCATAGTTTATCTGATCTTCTCTTACGTCCCTCCTTCGAATTGACAGCGATTCGAGAGACGTTTCGTTTTTTGGGTATACGATGAGGATATTCAGGATTATGGTGAGGATTAACACCGGAGGACGAAAGAAGCGGAGGAGGGCCGATGTTCATGGAATTTTAGGATGTTTCTCGGTCCATCCGTTCTACACGACATGAGGAGAGCTTCGTGATCGTGAAAGAATGCGAGGCAAGACCGGTTTTCTCCATCTTTCGTCTCTTTCTTCTTGCACATATACGTGGATATGATGCGGGCGTTTAGGGATAACAGCCACGTTTCTTGGAAGAAATTCCCACGGGAGCCAAGGACCGTCATCCGTCTCGCTCCCTCTCTCTCGCTTTCTCTCTCTATCTCTCTCTCTCTCTCTCGTGCTTTTGCCGTTTCAACTTTCGAAAACAAAGTCCCGGGATGGCACTACTCAAGCTTGATTCTCGTCAACTGTTCAAAATCTTACGGATTTATGCTTCTTTTATTGAAGAGTATCAGTCAAATAGGTCAACAGTGCCTTATTTCTCCAAGTGATTATATCCGGGTATAGAAGCGTTCGGTCATTGCTTTCTAGGCCAAGTTTCAATGTTAAAGATTAAAACCATAACTTCAAGCGCAGAAAATCATAGACGCTATCGGAGAAATCAATAATCAACACAACATATAACCTCACCGTTGTAGCTTCAGTAAATCGTTGGACAAAGACTATGGCTATAGAGGCTATTCAACAATATTCCAACGACCCAGGGTGCTTAGGATAGACCAAGACCGTGTACGCCGCTTTCGACGGTCATGACTAAACTGTATGCATGTTTGAGCTATATCGTGGTATCGCAAGCTTGATTGATTCAACAGCGGGAGGCCAACGTCGCCAGCTGCTTTGAATAATTAACCCAACATTGCTATCCGTGATACGATTGGTTTCAGAGAAACCATGCTGCGCTCGTTGTTGTGTACGATCCGATACACCGTTTCGTACATAAACTTGCCAGTTGGTTTATGTATATATACGTCATTGAGTTATTCGAATTCCCAATAATGTCACGATATTATTACCTCCATCGACACTAAGGGTTACGATTGTTTAAGCTCATACAGTTTATACCCTGTTCCATCATGATTTGAGGGTAGTTAAAATAATAATTAATAAGAATGTATTCCAAAAAGTGCAAAATATTTCGAGACAATTCTTTAATTCGTTAAACCGTGGATGAAGAACTCAATCAATTTTCCCGCCAATTTTAAATTTCATAGCTTCAAAACGCAGTTTTTCAAAAACATCAACCACTTGATCTACTAAGACAATTTCCAAGATTGATAAGCCTTGTGGTTTCTTCGTTCCAAGTAGCACCCACAAGTTGACTAATCACCAAGAGTAATTGTGACTCTTCGTGGAAAATAATCCTTATTCTTTTTCGTTCAAACAAGATAAAGCTATGAGTCGTTTTCGCAACCACATGCGGTATATTTTTCCTAAAATCTGAGAAATGAAATCACAAACTTTAATTAAAAGCCATGCCGAGTAACGAGAATGATTTAATACATAGAGTAAAGATATTATTCTGTAACATTGAAATATTCAAGGACACGAATCCTCGGGTGTGGCTCCTTATCCCACCAAACTGCCAGAACCCCGCATAGTCACACTTCCACTTCCAAATCATATTCACTTGCCCCTTCCAAAACTCTCTAATCTTGTCTGTTTCTTCGTCATCATTTTTCTACCACATTCTCCCACTCCGATCAAAGTCTTTGTCGAACCTCCTGCAGAGATGGTCTTTGGGTCGTCTTCCTTCGTTCGTTTTCTTTCCTTTTCTAGCCCATGGATGAAGAATATACGTGTCACGTGTCGTGGCTCAAGTAATCAAACAGGGATAGACGGATACAGCAAGTTTCTGACCTCTCGATCGTGTAGGGAACTCTTCTCTCTCTCTCTCTATCTCTCTCCTGTTTAGTGAGATACTGTGAGAATGATGGAAGAAGGGGAAATCACGGGTTCCCCTCGCTCTACCCCGCGTGACAGCACACATATGAGACTCCGTACGTTCGTGTTTGCCCATATGGGCGCGTATGGGTGTCCGTGAGTGTGCTGAGCCGAGTCGAGGAGAGGCTCCGGGCGCGCGTGTCCCTCTCTACTCTCAACTGGTCTGGCTCTTCGTTCCTCAGTTCTACGCGGACCACCGTCGATACATCCAGCCCGCAAGAACCGAAGCTAGCGCAACTTTTGTCCCCCAGGCGTCGCTCATTGTCGGCTATGAGATGGCCTCGTGGTTGATCTCGCCGTCCGACCGCGTGGCTGGTTCGTCGATTTTTCTTTCCCTTGTCCTCTCGTTAATCATTTGTTTTATTATTTTCTTATTCATCTTCAACGTCCGCTCGATTTTTTTTCCTTTCATTGCTTATTAATGTCTATTATTTTTTTTTTTCGTTTTCATTTAAATTCATTCTATTCACATTGTAATACTACGCATCAAGAAAAAGTGCTACGGAAAATTCACGCCACGTTTTGTGAAGAGTGAAGCCAATGAAGAAATTACCAAGGAAAACAAAAACGAAAAGTACGAGAAGCCGCAGTGACCATAATTATATGGTAGAGATCCAGCAGCGAGGTATAGAGTTCCTACGTAGTCTTAAGAAAGTAGGAACTTCATACCGTGCTCTTGGACTTGCCGAAAGATCTTCGTATCTGGTCACTGGAAGATAAATTTTACACATACGCAACCAAGTAACGTAATTACTCCGAGGATTCACAGTTATTACTGTTAATACACCAATGTGCGAAGATATTAACGAGGAACAATTACCACGGAAATACCAACGAGGCGTGTGAGTAATATTTTTTTTTGTAATTCTTGTTCAACGTGCCAACGCTACAAACGCAGTTTCTTCTTTTTTTTTTTTACTTTCACTTTTTTTCGCGCGTAAAGTTTCTTTTCAAGGATTTCATAAACGAATGGTTCAAACATCTCAAATTATTCAGAGTTTGCGTTGTGGAAAAAAATTCTGCACCGCAGCGTAGATACGAACGTGTTTTTTCTTTTGAACGTTATAAATTCGGAATATATACAATGATTATACTAGAATCGTTATTATAAGACCATTGAAAACGTGCGGGAATTAAAATTCGTGAAAAAATATTCCGACGATTTCACTCAACCAAGTTTTCAAATATCTACATAAATTAATAATCAAATGACCTTTAGGTAGTTTTATTTTAAAGTATATTCATTATTTTTCTAATTTAAGTATATTTATATTCACAGATAAAACTTTACCAGAAACAAGTTTAGATGCATTGATGATAAGGAAAGTTAAATTTTGAACGAATGAAAAGGTGGTTGATTCTCCTGAGGTTCTGAAATTTTTTAACATGAACATGAACGTCGTACCTCGAGTAGCTTGTCTTTTTTTTATTTGTGATGGAATTATATTACTTCATTCAATCTTTAATATTTAATACTCTGCGAGTATTAAATTCCGAATAAAGATACGGAGATAAAATGAAAAATAATATTTACATGAAAAATCTAGTGTTAAAGTTTTGTTCGGTGTTTAAAAACGTTTATTTTTATCATCCCAACGACAATGGTCGACGTATCGAAGCCACTGAACATATATACACGTGTAAGAAGGGTCGCCATCGGTGCCGATCTCAAGATATTGGTCCCGAGGAGAATATAAACGAGGCGATCAATGTTTGCATGGGCGATGATAGGATTATGGGGCTTTGACTCACCGAATCACAGCTACGGCAGCCAAACAACCATTTGTCAACCTCGCCAGATTAAATGGGAAAGCCCAGGATGGCTTGCTCAGTTGCCGCGAGAACACCCATTGATACAAGGGTGCGAATACGAGTTACGATTTTTTTTCCTCGCCCATACCCCCTGCAATCAAATTTTCAGAACTACCTAGAACCGTCGAAGGCGACCCCCAATTTTCACGCCTACATTTTTTTCTCCTCACCATTCATGCTCGATTTAGGTTTAGCCCGCAAACGAGAAATCGAAAAATACGAGACTGCAATTGGCTGTTATTTGGTATATTGCCTTTATACGTATTTTTTATACCTATGAAAATAATTGGATTCTTTACTGCCTCCTGTAGTTTTTGATTGCCAAAACTGCTACACTACCAAAAATAGAACCACTTGTCTCATTCCTATCACTGAAAATGATAACACGGAAAATCTCTCTGTGTATTTTTGGATCAAAGTGATAACTCGTTAGGTCTCTAGACTTTACTCCCCTTATCTCGACTGCCTCCGATAACGCGACTGTTTTCCAGTTCCATAAAAAATTTTCACAGAGCTTCAAACTCGTGGTTTTCCTGATAGAAAAATGTCTCCTTCCAACTATCACAATTGATTGAAAGTTGATGATAAAAAATGTTGTACGTGAAATAAACATTTACGAGTTCCAAAAATGTTCAACAAATCTTTTCGATCTCGCTCAGATACTTAATTTCAAATTCATTCGGGAATGAATTGAATTTTAAAACTTATCAACTTGTTTAAAACGCATTTGATTTAGACTTCCAATTACTCGTCATTTGAGTTGAAATAAAAAATTTGATAAAATAACTATGAAAAAATCGATCGTCAATTGACATTAGAGTGAAGTCATAAACGTAAAATAAAAAAAAAAACAAAAGCGCTGTGCAAGAGCTTATTTAATAGTGCGAAAAAATCGATTAAACTGAAAAAATGGGTTTTTAGTATCCGAGGTCATTGACTGTGTAAATATAAATGGATGTTTAGAGGTTAGACATCAATGTGGGAGGAACGTAAGAGGATCGAAGGTGAAGGACAGTGGTGAGGGGAGGGTTTTTGTTGGGAATTGATATTTTTCTTGTACGCTGTCTCGTGTGTGACTGGCGTGATGGCTGTTCGAAAGTCCCCTCGAAGAGATCCGAGGGTCGTACAGCTCGTATCCTGAAGAGGTTCGCCCGAGCGCGACGTTTTAGTCTCGTCGTCTTCGTTCTCTTCCAAGCCACAAGAATTGCGCTCTTCTGACTGAGACCACCATGAAATAGAGTCGACTTTATGCCCGCCACGTTACGGGAATGGATCGTAAATGCTGGTGTGTTGGCATTGCTCGTCCGCGCGAATCCCCCGTACACTTATATTCTTTTCTTTATATATTTTTCTCGTTTTTTTATTTTTCTGATTCGTGGCTGGCTGACTCGGTCGCATCCTCTCACACTCCTCGATAGAATTCAATCGGACACGTACGAGAACGTTTATATTCTTTAATGTGCGCCACGAATCAAGAATGGACGATTTTCAATTTATTTTTCCCTCCGTTCAATTCTCGCTTCAATATGACTCCTTCGTTTTTTTTTATTAATTTCAAAACGTATTCAAATTACGTGGATCAGTCGATCAATAAATTATTTCATTCATAACTGTCTCCTAAAAAAACGTCGCAAAATATATCAATAAAAAATTCTTTCTCAGCGAGAATTGTTAAGTGTAACAAAAATTATGCACGAAAAATATTTTTTAAATCTCACACCACAACGATTATTTTTAAAAAAATATCAAAAAAAGCCAAAACAATCAAATTTAAAGTGGATCGTAATAAAATTATAGCGTCTGAAATATAGTGGTCAGTATAAAGAAACGCGAATAGCAGCAATGTTGATATATCTTATCTAATAAGCGTTCAAGACGACTTACGAGACGTAGTCATAAGCCAACGGTTCGGAAACGTGACTATTCAGGAATAATTGAGTGATTACTCGATTCATCGAATATCTCGAGTATTTTGAAATTAAGTGCTTGGTGGCATTTATTGTTGTAGGTTAAGACATGCAGAGTATTAGCGAAAAGTTTGATAAACCCGTTGTTCATTAAATCATTATTATTTTTAGTTTGTGACTCCGAAGTCTTATTTATGCTTAACAGCATGTTGACTAAGCATTGGGATTTGAATGGAACGCTCCATTTTTCAATTTATGAAATATAAAATCGATCATCCATTGAATTAGAAAATTATTTAAATTTTTTTAAAAATAAAA
>JABSMR010104070.1:0-12292 GCA_018902295.1 Dusona sp. PSUC_FEM 10030013 | reverse complement strand
ATATATGTATGTAATATTTGCTGCATTTATTACGAAAGAACGATCGCTTCTGTTGCAACAATAATGACGTGTAATATGTTGCATAGTTTTCTCCTGTTTCCAGGCCTCCGGAGACTGTTATATATACAAAAACGTTTAGCATTGTATCCAGAATCCCAGGAGACCGAAATACATACAAAAACACACAAACAAATTTCTCCATCGATGCTGCACGTCGTTTTTTCTAATACGTTTGATCTTTTTTTTTTCCTCTTTTCACTGACAGTCGTTCTTCACGCGGTGTCATTGGTTCTTGGTGACAACCGCTTGAGTTTTCCCTCAATTTCTTAAGATCACAGAAATAGATAAACGAGACAGAGTACGTATATATATCTGTGAATGTAATATGTGAGAAATTTTACTGTGCTATTGTGCCATGTGGGACACGACAAACGACAATTCGATCGATCGCGAATATAATCGTGAACGAGCGAGAAACCGATTCGTTCGAGCTGTTTGTAACTCTTAAAGGATTTTTCTACAAGTTTGTAAAAAAAATCTTGAGGATTCGCAGAAAAAATGTCCTGAAGTTTAGAATTTGAATCACTGCTCGTCGTGTCGTTTGAAAATTTCGTTTTATTGAAATACCGATCTTTCGTCAACCACGGAGTGAATTTCAAAAGGAACTTATTTGAAAATTTACGAAAAATAAGTGTCACGATGGATTTAAGTTGAACGGCGGCTTAGGGATTTATGCCTCTTTACTTTTCATCGAATATCCCATTTGAATATCCCTTCAACGATCTTCTTGTTCTCTCTTCAAGACCATATTTGTTTTTTAATCCCTTCAGTCGGGAGCTGCTTTTCGAGAGATTTGTTTTAAATCTTATTACAATTTTGTATCTTGTCTTCGCCAAGATTGATCTTTCGATCTCGTGAAAATCTCTGTACGAGTAGCGGAACACGAAGGGATACAAGAGCTCTGTGTCGATATCAATGTTTCGTTAGTAATAGGCGATTGTAGAAAAAAATCTTTTGGAAATGATAGCTTATCTTATCCAATCCGAAAACGGGGAACGGGAGGAGGGAAAACGATGGAGAAACAGAGGTTAAGGAGAGTGAGAGAACGAGAGAGAAAGAAAGAAGGCAGACAACGACGAGACGATCCGTTCAATCTTTCTAACGTCACAACTCTGTTCCGACCAGTCTAGTGTACCTTTTCTACTGTGTGGTAGTAGTCACTACCACTATTATATCACCACTACTACTGTACTTGTACCTCGACACACAGCAGTCAGCCACTTTCTCGATTCACTTCGATGAAAGGGAGTTTTTTTCTCATACTCTCTCTATCTCTCTCTCTCTCTCTCTCTCTCTCTCTCTCTCTCTGTTTTTCTTTCCAGCTTCGAAGAAGAATAGTTCACGTTACTATGTGCCTTCTTCTTCTTCTCCGCGTTTTTTTATCCGCACAGCCGCCGCAGATAGGCGGAAAGTGGGATTGGACCGAGATTCTTCTCCGAATACTTGTATCGACTTCCAATTCTTCTTCAAACCTCCACTCTCTTGCTCTCTCCCGCTCTACTCTATTCTTCCACACTGACATGCTTTTTCTCATCGATTTTTTTCACGTCTCTTTCATTCTTCTCTCACGAAACTTCCAACGAAAAATCCCTCTCGAGAATATCGGTGGCTCGATGATTGGAAGAAAATAGCCAATTCTTGACAAAAGGTGTATCGAACCCTGTATCGCATTTTTCTATCGTACTCATTCACCATCTGACGGGAAATATAGAAAAAATTCTTCATTTTCGATGTTGAATTAATCAGACTTGAATAATTTGTAAAGTCAACCGTAAGACACAGCAGGTCATTGCATTTTTTTAAAATTTAAATCGTAATTGAGAAATTAAAAAAAAATTAGTTTGAATTTTTAAAGAATTTTCATTACTACGTCCATTTTTAATGAATTTTCATCCTGCGATGTGTTATTGCTCTTTCAAAATTCTTTAACATAATTATACACGCGCAATATTAAACACTAAACAATAATATACTGAAAAATGTATTCCTCGTGAATTTTCTCGAATGGAACGTTAATATTGTTGTCAGTATTGCAGCACTTAATTCCCATACATATGCATACATCATAAGTTATGTATCAACACGTATGCATGTAATTTATTAAGTTTATCTATTCACAACCAAAGTTTTGCGTGTGTGTACGATAAATAAAAATTCTCTCACACCTCAGCATTGTTCTTCGCGGAGTACGTGGAAGTTTTTTATTCATACCTAGCACATAATTAATATTTATATATTACGCGTCTATTTAAATAACGAGTCTGACACAGTCAAGCTGTAATACGAAGTATATCAGCAGATTACTCTCCTTCAGGGTTGTTCGGGCGGGTGAACACAAGACGAGGAATGTCGACACACTATTAAAAACGATTTGCGCTCTGGATAACTTGAGTCACCTCGTTCGTATAATTGGCAAGGATTTTCGGCCGGAACTAATTGTTCGAACCCGGTATTATTTCTTTTTTTTTTACTCATTACCTTCTTCGCTACTTCATTTCAGTGCGAAAGGCATAACGTTTATTTTATTCCACTTCTTCTTACGCTACGATCAAATTTGCCGGATACTATTTGTACTTAATCCGATTTTAAAAAATCTTCCATTATAATTTTATTCGAAATTCACTTTAAAAGAAGATTTTTATACTATTTAACCTTTTGCAGAAGCTTCAAAATCGAAATTTGTGCTGTGAACGTCCAATAAACAATCGTTGGGATGTAACGACTTTTTTTTTCATTTTCTCACCATTTGTTCGCAATAATGGGCTACAAAAATTGTTCTATTGAACGTTGAGAATTTAAACACGAAATAATAAATCTGGTTTTTATTTGAAATAAAACAATTGAAAACAAAAGTAAGAGTTTTGTTCTTAATTCATCGATTTGAATTTGTATGGCATCGAAATTTTGGCTTTCTATTAATAAAATTGTAGCGAGAACTAATAAAAATGTTAAATAATGTGAAAACTGACTATTTTTAAAATTCTCCGTTTCGTAAGAGTACAGAAAATTTCAAAAGAAAATTCCAAACTCCGAACCGTGAGTATATATAAACTTCCTGTGTGAAATCTCGTGAAATCGGCATTGCCGAGACGATGGACGCGAAAGTTACAGTGGCGT
The DNA here is from genome assembly GCA_018902295.1 of Dusona sp. PSUC_FEM 10030013. NCBI lineage: Eukaryota > Metazoa > Arthropoda > Insecta > Hymenoptera > Ichneumonidae > Dusona > Dusona sp. PSUC_FEM 10030013. Next base: position 9,115 of record JABSMR010104070.1, on the reverse strand, counting down.
GGCTAATGCGATCACGAAATCATTAAAAGCGACCAATTAAAACCGTTGAAATATCGTTATTGCCGCATTCTTTAGTTCAACGAATCAACTTATTTTTCGGGAATAATATCGAAGATGGGCATTTACGGTTGTACTATTTTTACCTTATCTGGACGATATTTTGCGTTTTTCTGTTTTTTAATTGCCAGCATGAGGAAGTGAAAGGGCGTGTAACTAAGGGTTGACATTTTAATGTTGGTATCGCGTGCAAAGTGTTTTTCTAAAAAGGAACAAAAATGTATATACGCCACAGTTGATAGGATTTGGCTATTTTCCGTACACTGAACTTGGTATCTTATCGAAACAAATTGAAAAATAAACTAACTTCGCGGAATTGGTATTTGGTGCTAATTTTTCTTGTTGCAAAATTGATAAATATTCATTTTATCGAGATGACAAAAGAGCAAGGTACAAAACTACATATAACACATCAAAATGACATATATATACAACGATGACACAAAAGGGAGCGCCGGACAAGGATAAGAGATATAGCCAGTCCTCCGATGTTGCTAGAGCTGCAGTGAAAACAGTAGCAAATTGTTGGTTACATATATATACACAAAGATCGCTCAGCGAATGGAGAGATTGAATAACAAAGAGAAGCCAGAGAAAGTACGTGTATTATGCAAATATCGTCAAGAGATTAAAAACAGCTATTACTTGATCGACGGGAGAGAACGATTTGTTTTTTAATCTTTGCGACAATTCCTTACAATGGTGAACGATATTTTGTCGTATATCTCTACGATGTCTTGAATTGAGAAAAGAAAATGATGATTTTTTTTAGGAGGTCAAATTTTGATAAGCAATTGATAGTATAATTTGGAATTGCCCGAAAATTGAGTGCATCAAGAAAATCGAGGCTTTTTCACGAGAAAGAGGAACTTTTATTTAAGGATAGTTCAATGGTCTAATAAAAATAATCAATTATAATATCGGTAACAAAGCTTGAAATTAGCATTTCGAAATATGGATCCCAAATACTTTGTCCTGTCAAGGAAGGGAGAGTTAACGATTCTCGAAACAATGTCTATAATTCGAGGCTCGAGGGAACGTGAATTATCGCGTGAATGCCTCCGGGCATAAAAGAAAAACCTCCACGCGACAAAGACGTAAAGACGAGGCTGTCTTTGTTAATACAACTTCGTGATGTACCGGTAGGTAAAATGACCGAAGAAACGATAAACGTTGCTGACGCACGGGTTATATATATAGATAGAACGCCAGGATACTCTCGTCGAAGAGTAATTAGGAACAAAATGGGTAATAAGTAGCGGTGGCGGGGTATATGGACGAGGAAAGTGCAATTAGCGAGAAGGAGACACGCAGACCTTCAAGTTTGCAGGCTTTATGAAATTTACGGAGACGAGACAGGGTACAGAGAATTCGATGAAGAATAATAAGGCTCCGTAGTCATTCGTACGAGTAGAGGGTGGCTTTAAGGGTTGTCATTTACATACATTATTAAACGATGTATATTTGTTGTGACGAATTAAATACATGGAAAGTTTTTGTAACAATCTTTTTCAATTATTACTATTATTAATAATAAAAAATCTTTCATAATAATTGATAAATTTTCCTTTTCATTTTTTTCTCTAAATATTAGTTCAATCCTAGAGCGCTACAACGGGGTTGAAAACGACTCCAATTTTTTAAGTAAAAAACTTCTTTTTTGCATTATTTCGAGATCTTTATTCCTTTTATAGAGAATTCATCATTAAATATTGACCAAATGTGACTTTATTGCCGCTTACAAGGCACATTTTATGCTAAAGAGGAGATTGGGGTCGTTCTCGACCTCGTTGTACGGTTTACGTTCGGAAAAGTTGGATTTTAGGGGTCTAGGGTTAATAAAATGACCAAATTCGTCAATGATTCGGCTATGAAAAATTATCTTCGTAACATTAAAATCATACTTCATATACAATATTCTATGTTACACGAACGTATGGATAAGTGTGTGTATTTAGTGAGACTTAGGGACATCCCTCAGTGGGACTGCGCGCTCGCGAATAGCTCCACCACGTCGCTTCCTCGGTCACGCAACCTACAGAAATATTCAAACCCTCGTCCTTGCATCCTCGCTCTCCGACTTTCCTCCTGTTAGCCCCATGGAACGAGATATCGTGGGTTAAAAAGTTCTGTCATTCTTTTGGCAATAAGAATAAAGGAAGTGCGCAGAAAATTCAATGAAAGAATCTTTCGTAATCGAATTTTTATTATTTTACTCGATACTTAGTTTTTAATCATTTTTAGCAAAGCGAATTTAGCTCTCATCGTTATAAAGGAAAAAACCGGTCAAGAGACTTGTAACAATAATCCATTTTCGCCGTCTTACAATTTCTTTTCGGAATACTCTACCACGCAGCCATAAAAAAGTTGTTCCATATCTCATTCCTTCTGTTTTAACATGCCACAGGGAGTTGCAGCATTTAACGAACTCATTATTATTCGAAAATTAAATTCGTTGCTACGGTCGGCAAAAGGGAAAACGAATTGAAGCGCGTTACAGTCACACATGTGCGGGGAGAGAAGAGACGGAGAGGAGAAAGAAGAAAGGATATTACGTATGTGTCATAAGGGCGTGGGAAAAGATTGTCTCCGGCTGAGCTAAAACATTTATATATATGTGTGCCTGTATTATTATAGAGCCAAGCTACACAACTGCCGCCTACCAAATATATACATATACACATCTGCTTTATATAGCAAAAGAAGACTGTAGAGAACTCCATAGAGAATGATTCGAAACGGTTGGTACACATACACACATCGAAAGATCGTCCCTCGCCGCTCCTCTGCATTCATTAATCCAAGCAAACGTGTATAATCGGTGGGGCAGGACGCAGGGATGAGAATGAGAAGCGAGCAAAACGTAATTAACCTGCGAGTCGAGAGCAAACTAAGTCTTCCGTCCCCTTCCTGCTTTCTCTCTCGCACTTCTAAACACTGCCAGACGCTGGTCCATTTCATGAGTATAATAACAATTTTGGAATTGCACCCTCCAACATTAAAGACGTAAGCGATATATTCCTGACTTGAATCATGAGTGGAGAAGCAAAATAATATCGATATGCAATTTGCATCGTTCGAACGCTGCGAATTTTTTTTTTTTACTTTATTAGACGAGATTTTTTAAATTGTCAATTCCATTGTTATTTGATTAAACAATTATAATTGTTCTCGAAGCGTTGCATGTCAACGAATATTAAGGCTGCAATTATTTTATGAAGGATATGCAGGAGGGCGGAGTTAATCATTCGTTCGTGAACCAATTAATAGCTCGAAATGTCATTCGTTCTGGATGGTACAAAGTTTATCTAATTATCCACAATAAATCATTAAATTATCGAACCGAACACATAATTCTGGTAAATTTGATAATTAAAAGCTTGACGATAAATTAATAGGGTCGTAAATATATATCTCAGGGAGGATATGACGAACCGTTAGGTTAGTTCAAGATTGCGTGTCACGAGTGAAATACTTTTTTTTAAGTTGTTTCTCAAAGCTGTGTCTTTTTTGTTTGAAGATTTGCCTGAGAAGTTTCGAATGTACAGTACACCGAATATGTAGAAAAGTGGCGAATACGAGGAACTTGTAAAAAAAAAATCGCGGGAGAATCTAGAGTCTCGACTTGCGCGTCAAAAGCGTAGGTTTGAAAAAAAAAAAATTATTATAAATGACGATTCACGAGTTTGCGCTTTCTCTAATAAATTAAAGAATTTTTTTTTCCAATTTTTTTTTATCTTCACACACACGCATGGTTAGGGTGATTAAGGCCGAGTCGGTGAATCAGCAAACCGTGCGATATTTAGTTAGAAATCTTCACAAGCAGAGCGCTACCACTCGTTATACAAGATCGCGATTTTTATACACACCAAATATGTGTCTTTGAAACGTACTTATTTCTTTTCATCTGCACCACATATCCTCATCAACACCTACTTTAATTCCTTCATTTTTCAAGGAAGAACGTTTTTTTATCCATCAAATCTCGTCTATGAAATTTTTTTCTCTCAACCCAACTGTGTATATCATATTAACAAACAAACTCATATTTTTTTCATTTTTCATATTTCACAACCTGAACTTCGTAAAATGAGTTGCATAATCGGAAATGGATTTTTTTGAAAATTATTCATAATTATTGAACCATCTGTTTGTTCACCAAATGTTCAATTCAACTAATGTTTCGTTTTGTAATAACATCCCACAGCGAATTTTTAAAATTTTCATAATTTTTAAAAATATTTTTCGCTATTTTCTCAAGTTTTAGTACATATTTTTTTCCATTGTCTATTTACTTATACATGTGCAATTATATACATATATATCGCATTACAACGCTCCGTTTTCTTAATACTCGGACGTTTAGCGTAATATAATGTGGTTTGTCAGAGACATGAGAATAAGAAGGTAAGACGAGACGACGGTGGACAGTTTGGATCCCGAGAGATGAAACTCTTGCTAGGGTATATTATGACCAACGTGTGTCTATATAGAGCAGTGTTAAACCACGCGAGGCTTTGTGTTACAGGCTTGAGACGCGCAATCTCCAAGTTATTTATCTACGTACGTACAAGAGTCGAGTGTGAAAAACGGATGAATATGAATGTGTTGATAGAAATAAAGTACAGCTCACCTGGACCAGCGCATCAATTACTACGACATTTTTCATAGTTGTCTGCGTCCGCACTTGCGTCTTCGTACAAGGACAAGTTTATAAACATCGCAGTTTTTTAAATCGTAGAAATAATATATTTTACAAAAATAAAATAAAAAGAGTAATAAATAAATAAACAAAAAGAAAATTCCATCTTTACGAAAAAAATTAATAGCAAAAATGTTAAATTATTTCAAAAATAGAACATTTGTGCAAAATTCATATCAGCAAAATGTCTATCGTTGAATTAACATCGTTCGAAAGTCCATGGATATCGCAACGTGGAATATAATTAATAAGCGGCCAACGTAGAGATAAGAAGTCGATAAAATTGTCACATTTATATGGGAGTCCTACTTGTCATCAACGACTCCGATTAATCGAGATTTCCGGTGGAAACGAGATTGAAAAATGTTATGTAAATGAGATGGAGCTGTGAAAAAAGGTTTGGTCTGTTAATATTTTAACGCGTCTATATGGTCGCGTGAAGAAGCGGTGGCACGCGCCAGAGGGCTTATGGAAAGCGCGTATTTAAAGCGTAACGGTTAATTAGCGGGGTTTTATAAATTTGAGAACGGGCATTAATTGGTGGTGCCGATAATTAGTGCCGCAGCGAAAAATATTCACAATGTAAATCATGTATATAAATATATGCATACAATAAATGTACGAAAGCCAATCAGATTCTCGTTGATTGGCGCATTAATTATTATACACACGATGCTCGTCGATTTCGCGTGTGCAAATTTATATACGAATTTTTTGTACTATGTTATTCCGACATGGATTCGAGAAAAGTACTCAATCCTTTTCCCACCTCCGTCGCTTCTCTCCCTCATTTAACCGGCAAATCACGATAAATCCCCCTGGCTCATAGTAATTTACAGAAAACTTTCCTTCCACCGAAACAAATGGGAATCCCCTCAACGAAAAAGAGAGAAAGTTAAAAATTGAGGGATCTCGCGATCTACATTCCTGGATCGATCGGCATCGCATATATATGTATATATACGACTCTATATACGACTGACTGACGTTTTTCATTTATAGTTTCCATAGCCTGGCGTTCCGAACAATCAATCTTGACGGATGAGCCTTTAATTGGCTTTCGAGAACTTTTTGTGATTTTTTCGATCATTTTGTTTCTTTTTTGGGCCTCTGTTGCATTTTTCATTGGTGCGATTCTATTTTTTTAGTTAATCGGTAACGCCATTTTCGGTATAATAATAGCGATCATTATTGTGATTGTTAGTGTTATTAAAACATGTTGAAGATTTTGTTGTACTGAATAATTCCGGTGTATAAGTAGATAATAAGAAGAGTAGAGGACGCATAAGCGTGGCAGCCATTTGTGAGTATACAATGGAAAGGAAGACGGGAGAGAAGTATAGTTACGGACCCGGAAACACGAGCGAGCTTGAGTAACATTAAGTTACTGTATTATTTTATACATATACTTTTTCTATATACGTATATATGTTGGAGTATCTGAAAGATACGCTCCTGAGGTTTCCATATAGCTATTAGCAGCAACCTCACTCCATATCGTCTTCAAGATCGAAGATTACGAACACACACACGCTCGTATATGTTCTTCCACGAGTATATATATTTTATAGAACGAAAGAAGCCAGAAAACAAAAAAAATCAACGACTAAGACTATCTTGAAATGAAAACCGAGTACCCTTCTTCAAGAGAATTCACCACTGCGTCGTAAATTCTCATCGGAAATGCTCGGTTCACTGTACTCTGTGAATTTTCATTACTGCATTTAACGAGATTTTCGAAAATTCATATTTTCAGTGATACCATTATTTTGTGTATTAAATTACGCGAGCTTACGTCATAGAAAGTACTTTTTCTCCATAATGCAAGTTTCAAAAAGCACAAAATGGGAATGTTTTTTAAAAAATAAATGAAATTTTAAAAAACGATGAATTATAAAAATTAATTGATACAAATAAAATTTTTAAAAATAATAAAAAACTGAATAAAATTAATTATTTGCGTTTTTTTTTATGGGGCATTAAAGGGATGCAATTACAATAGTTGCAAATAATTTTTGTTCATATCGAAATAGACGAGAGAATGATGTGAGCGAAAAAAAAATCGATAAATTTTATTCCTCTGGGAAAGACGCATTTAGTTTATCCAAGAAATGTACACACAGACAATGTACGAGCCAACAATAGAAATATCAGCGGCACGTGTTCGTCGTGTATTATATAGCGAATGCACTCACGTTGCAAACAAAATCGTGCCTCTGGAGTACGTATTACGTTATGGAATATATAAGAAAAAAAACGAACGTTTCGCTCCGTTACCACGGATTTATTTATGTTTTTTTCTTTTTTTTTTCATTTTTTTCTTTATCAATAATATATAATATCCATTGGAATGTAATTCACGTTATGAATTATATATTACATCAAGTTTTTATCCGATTGTGCATTCTGGTAATCGACCATTATCTTTGATCGAAATTAGTACTATCGATTTAAATTTTTTACGAGTTTATTGGCTCATACAAAATTCAATTGGTAATTTGATCGTTAAAAGTATAAATTTAAATAAAAACAATCACATATTCGATGGGATATTCTATGACGAATGAGAATTTGAGTTGATGAGACCATGGGGACATATTTTTCGAAATATTGAATATAAAAAAAAGGTATTTATAGCTTTAAAATTCAAACAATATAAATAATGTTAAGATTAAGGACTTTTATTTTGTGTCAATAAATAGAAAAATTGAGTGCATTTATTCTTAATTGGGAAAAAAAATGAAGAATTATTATTAAAACTAGAGAATTAACGTATTTAGTAAAACGCAAAGAACTCTTCTGAACCTCTTCTTCTACTTCTGATCCTTTTGGAAGAAGAAGTTTTGGAAGAAGAAGAGTAAAAACGACATTGTAACGTACATTATTCGTGCATTGTAATTTTTGTCTCGCGCCAACATTAATAAGCCGGATACTAATTGATGAATTAAGAGGATTTTGTGCACGTGCGGATGATCTCGGGCGAAAGACGAAGATAGAAATATGAGACATAAAGTGAATAATTTACACGTCACGAGGTCGTTGAAGCTCGTGCATACGCTCTTTTCTTTCTGTATTATAACTCCTCCTCTCTTTTCCCTTCAATCACGCATTTTCTCGCTCTCATATATGCATACGCGCCGCGTATGTAACGCAACTCTAGAGCCGCATGATTATCCGCTCAAGGGATGCGTGTGGGCGTTGCGAAAGCCCAGACAACGCCATTTCACGAAGACAATTACGATGTTGCCGCGCGGTCGTGAGTTTGGTCTTGTATTGTATACCAAGCCTCAAACTAATCGCCAAGACGAAACGAGAAGAGGAGAAAAATTGAACGAGTATCGACATTTCCAATTACGATCTTTTATAGTCTCGTCAAATTAGAATATTCAAAAGTCAAAGATTTAAAACGTATAGAATTATTTAATTGAACAGTGACTTAAATCAATTTAAATAAATATATACGCAAGTTCTAAAGATCATCGACCAACAATAATAACAACAATAATAATACAAAAAGCGTTTAGTGAATAAAACAAAATTGCTTGACAACGATCAAAGATCTCGTATCGCATACAAGGATCAGTTTTTTTTACCTCGCTCCATTTTTTGGTGAACGTGGGCGTGTAAATCGTTACGTCTGAGACGTGAATACGACGTAATCGTCCGAATAATATTGACCAAAAAAAAGATTCCTACGTGAAAAATTGATAGAGTCAAATAAAAATGTGACGGATATGCATATTTTTTAGAATATCGCGAAAGAAGCTGCAAGAGATAAATAAGCGTTAAACACATATTGATGTGGCTGTTCATTAAGGAAATAATTTTTGGCGGAAAGTTACACAGCTAATTACAAGTATAAGACCCAACAAGCTTGTATATGTAAATGATGTGTCTATATCTTTCGCGATTAATAACTGGCGAAACGGTTTATGAAAAACCCAGTCACCTACATATTTATACACCGTCTCATACATTTTCGCGGTAGAACGCGTTTTTTCCAGAAGGATATATGTATTCCGTAGTCACAGGAACTTGAATAACCGTTTTGTACATCAGTACAGTAACAAAACACAACTATTAAACATACGTTTTGAAAATTTAACAAGAGAGCAATCTGCGAATGATTGAGATGGAAAGATGGTGGATCGTATATGTGCAAAAGCACAGAAACGCATCGAAACAAGAGACGTTATACTCTCGCCACGCTGCTCGGAGAATCAAATTGCTGACCCAAATTAATCTAGACTGTGCTAACTATTCGTGCCCGAGGCGCGTGTCGCCACACTTGCTTATTGTTTTTTTATCTCTCTCTCTCTCTCTCTCTCTCTCTCTCTCTCTCTCTCTCTCTCTCAC
>JABSMR010103959.1:0-12293 GCA_018902295.1 Dusona sp. PSUC_FEM 10030013 | reverse complement strand
CCCATCAAGAGAAAGAGAAAGAGAGAGAGAGAGAGAGAGCGAGCGAGCGAGAAAGCCAGGCAGAGTGAGAGAGAGAGAGTGAGAGAAAAGAAAGGAGAAAGTGGAACAGAACGCCTGTGTCTGACCCACATAAAATCCTCTACGTAAATAAATACACTATGTACGTAAAACCGTGTACGTATCCTTTGAATCGCACTTGAAAATCTCACGATCTCTTCCTCGAGTCTCTTTATGGTGATGCACAGCCCTCCGCGGGGGAATCCGGGTCTGTGGGGCAAAATGGACCTCACCATGTACAGTGAAATTTATCAACGTGTTTTCTCATTTTTCGATCGCTTTAATTCGATGAAATTTTTTCTCCATCCTCTCCTTGAGAAATGTCATTTCTTTGTCCATAAATGCTGCAATAAATAATATTATTATTATTATTATTTTCATTGACACCAATCAAAATAATGATTGAGTATTTTAAAAATCCGGTAGTATCCGTCGATTCTTCTTTACGCAATAGCATACGTTTATACAACAAGGAGAATCGTTAAATAATGACAAAGGTGACGAGTGACATTCCAATCGTCCGAGAATAAAAAAATTTGCCATCATGCTTATTATCAACACGCAGAATTATTTTTGCTTCTTCGTGCCTTGCATTTTTACGCGACCTTCCTTTCTAATTTTCCGAAGGTTCTTCCATTTATTTCGATCAATTTACTTCGCAAATGTGTAATGATCCCCATCTTCGAGTAGAGCTTACTTTTTTCAATCGTAAATAGAGTAATTAGGATCGAAATAGAACGACTAAAGGTTGAATCGCTCATTGGTTCTTCGGTTAGAGATCTTGATAAAGTCTTGAAGCTCGAAGGTGAGGTTTATCCTACTTGTGGCTATTTTGGCCTTAATGATCCTGCTCGCGACATCCTGCTTGGCCTATTTTGATCGTAACGACCCTACTTAGCATACACGAAATGGGGCTTGAATGACAAAAGCCAGTAAGTACGTTATTAGGGTGTATATCGAGAGGGAGGTTTTTCGCGGTTGGTGAGTGTTTTTAGAATTTTTGCAAGTAGAAAAGAAAACACTTGTGTGGAAAGTGGATGTGTGGGTAAAGGGTTTTGTCGCGATGAGAGTCACAATCCGAAACCGAGAATGAGACTCCTTCGTGCAGTGCCCTAATATACATTGGATGTCATCAGGGCGAAAGGATTAAGCGGGGCGGGGGAGGGGTGGGGGCAAAAGGGAGAGAGAGACAGGGGGAGAAAACGAGACTGAATAGTACAGTGATAAAAGAGGCAAGTCTATAGTGTGAAGGGTGCTAAAACGACCCTCGTCTTCTCTCTATATCGTGGGCTAAAATGGCGGACGCGCGTGCGATTCCGTCGCGGTTCCGAGAGTTCAGAGAGCAAGAGAGATGGCACGTGTTGGATAGCCGGGCTACCCCCTATATATATATCCACCCCCGAATGACGTCATTCCTCAGCGGCGCCAACAACCTTCCCCCTGTGCCTACGTCAGCAAACCCCGCGATTCAAACGCTCCATATATGCACGAGACGTCCGACGTCAAATGAACTTTTTTCCAACCTCCCTCACACTTTTTATTAATTTCCGGTTCTGTTCTATACTTCATCGATAAATGTAACAATCAAGTACCCTATATCAACTTCCGGGCGGTTCCAATATTAATGTTTTACTTTCTCGGAATAGCGTAGAGAAAGAAAATCTCAAGTTTATCGAATGTTTACACCCATTTCGTACAAGCAATTATTAACTCTTAAACAGGACACTGGCTGGGGGAGACTGGTACAAAAATATAATTTATTTCCCTTTTAAAATATATTTTTTATCTATTTTACGAGAATTCAAAGGCAAATAGTAAATATCCCCTTTCTCAGAGTCTCGTGTACATCGATTGAGAACATTCAAATTGGCCAATTACATTAGGACGCACCATCAGTGAAGGTAAATTCTGGGCCACGGAGACCCATGTGCGATGAACAGAAATAGCCGGTGTCGTGCGGTGCTCAAGGCTTTGTTTATGTTTTATACTTAAATTTGTTTACAAACAAGCGTAAAAGTTAATTATTGTTGTTCTTGTTCGACTTTTAAAACGCGGGCAAAATGGAGGGTAGCCAAGTCGATTTGAGGTCGAATCGCTTTTATGTGCACCCTCGTATTCCGTCCATAACAACCTCATATTTTCTGCCCCTTCCACCCTACCTTCCGCAACAAAACGACTGTCGTCTCCTCTCTCCCGCACTCATTATGACGTATGCATGTATATATGCAGATAATACGTCTCTTATATAAACGCGTACGACGTTTGATATACGGGAAAACCCGATTTTTCTCTTTTTCCCAAATTTATCCCCGATCGTTAAGCCCCCCCCCCTCCTCCCTCTTCCACCCTTCCCCAGAGATCGTCATATACGAACTGCAGACTCGTGGGAAATACACCCGAATATGCAATGCTCATCGAGACGGTTTGCTGGCTCGAATAATATGTACGTGTATATATGCTCGTGCGACGATGTCGATGGATTAATGTCGTATTATCATAGGGCATAGGGATTTTATTATATTTATACAGTATCGCGAACGGTATATGTTTTCATAAGATTTATCATAAATTATAGCTGAGTATTTATTAATCAATTATCATAATGGATTCAATGACTTGCTCGTCAATTTCAATTATCCCTTTTATTTATTATAGTTACATAGTACTCTAATCGAATGTTTATAGTTATGTTATTACGCAGCCGAGAATCTTGATACAGATAAATAAACAATCGTTTCAAATTCGCATCATCTTTAAAGCTCTATAAATAGCGAGATCTTCTGGTAAATGTTTCCCTACGCTTTGATCGGTCCTTTTTGCTCAACGTGTGCTTCTCAGCTGAACCGCCTTTCGACTCTGCATAATATCGACTCGAGATACCCAAAAGCTCCGAGTTATATCTACAACGCAGTAGGTTCCACACGCGAAGGATCGATTCCTTGATTACTCCATGCGGTATCTACACCGCCTAACCCTTCTACCTGTCATGCGTGAATGAGGTCTAGACTCGAACGAGGTCCGCGGTGACCCTTCGTGTCTAACGATTAACGAATTTTGCCGCTGCAAACTCTGATTCACCAGATGACTCTGTGAAAGTAGGTTCCAAGTAAAATCAATCAATCAAATGGAACCGTTTTAACCTTTGAACTCTGACATTCTTTTTTTTCGTCGCGTAACCACCTACGTGGAATCTCGGAAACTGCAACATTCAGCGGGCTATGAACGATGCATTATTTTCATTTTTATAACATTTTTACACGTTAAATTTCATAATTAAACAAAATATGTAATATTCTAAATACAACTTTGTTTTTACCTATTTTTCAGAAGTTCCTTTTAACCTGTACACTTATTAAAATGTTCACAAAATCTTTCATAATAAAAATTCAATTTTCACAACATTTGAACCATCTGCAACATCGCAGGACTCAAAAATTTATTACAATTGAACTCAAAAAATCTTTAACGATAAAAATAACTCATATGTGTTACGTCGTAGCGATTTCCCTACTTTTCTCCCTATTGTATTAGTCCGTTGCACCCTCCACGTCACCTTTAGATCCTTGACAGAATTATGTCAGGTGTGTCACTTATACATGGAGAAACATTTCTTTAAAAACTACTATAGTGCCATAGTAGCCGGGAAGAAATTCGTCAGATTTATTTAATTTTACGCAAACACGAGCCCTCGAAATACTACAATGTACTGTACCAATTTTTCAATTTTATCATGGCGATCTCCGTACTCGCACACGACACTCGAAAACTCACATTGTACCATTGCAATGCTTTGATAGTAGCATGGTGACTTTAGTGATCGGGCACGAATGCTCGAACTTTCACAATGTCTCACTTTAATTTCTCCCCATAGTACTATTTGTGACAACTCTCGAATCCATGCATAAATTTTTACAATGAATTACATTGTAAACTCATAAATTCATCGCGAAACTGCGACCATATACAGTTTCGTAAAATTTTGTTTTGGAGTAAAGCAGTTTTTATACTCTTCTCCGAGTAAAATTCGTCATTTACAATATTCGATTTTATATGAAAGGAAAAATTATGATATTTTCGAGCAAAACTCCATAAACATAACGAGATTGTAGCCCAGTCACGACGCTACCATTGCAATTTTTGAAGAAATGTTTTTCTCCGTATACGTATTTCCGAAATACTTTATCCACTCAGAACATTTCTAGTGATTTAGTAAGATTTCTTTTTTCGATCTAATTTTATTCCCATCAAGATTGTGTTCGAATTGAAAAAACAAAAATTCATTTAACATGTTTGTCGGAAGGTAAACCTCGCGATGAAGATAAATTATTTATTGCCTCCTTGATTTCTTTTCTATCTCTTGCACAATGACGTCAATGGGTCTTTACAGAAGTTAACAATAGTTCGGTTAATCTCTGCGTACACATAGCTTGTCATTCATTAAGTCCTCTCTCTCCCGCCCTTCCTCTCGCTCCTCTGCTTTGCGTGACTCGACGTATATGCGAATTATACAACCAGGGACGAACGTGCTTGCGCAAAGACGATTATCACTTATCACGAATAACCGAGAACGTTCGTGCGCCGCGTATAGAAACTGTTTAAAATTTACCATAGTTACTGATTGAAGCTCATTCAATCGGCATAAATCCCATTGAAAGGGATTCCGATACTATCGGAATGGAGTGGGTCCTTCATTCGCTCAAGTGGTTTCATTCTGAATTTTTAACAAAAGTTAAATAAAACGAAATACATGCTCTACCGTAGCTTCTCCGAAATGGATATTTGTATATTTTTGTTTTATAAAATTCAAGACATTCACGTAAATAAACGTCGAGGCTACGAGTAAAAAATTCTGTCTCCGATATTACGATACGTAGAAATTCGTTTTGCGAAATGGAATCTCAAATCCTTTTTATTCATTTTGTATTTCTTAATCAGTTCTCGAATCTTGCCATTCGCTTATTTACGAAATATTGATTAGCTTGAAAAGTCCCAAGTACCCTAACTCGAAACAGCAAAGAGAAAAAGCGTAAATTGTAAAAAAACAAGAAAATCTGTACGATTTTTTTCGCAGGAGTTTTGTACATCGAGCTAAAAGATTAACTTTATAAATAATTCCATTCCTTTTGCTTCAGGAATTATTATTTATTCGGAAGATCGATGCCATTGAGAAAATATGAATCTAAGTTTCGGGATGGGGATAGCAAAGGGTGGCGATTGAATACAAACCGGCGTTTACTCAACACAATAGAAATGTAGACAAAGAGAAATATATTTGTACAGAATACTAATCCATTAAATCAGTAAATATCGAGATATGTTGCATATCAAATATGTGCGTCGGATTAACGAGCGCAATCACACTTGAAACCTTACATAACTGTACATAAATATTAATTGAAGGTGTTAACGTTTGTATTTGCAGCGAATAATCAAGAGTCTCTACAGTCTACAGTATTGAATTCGATACGAAATGAACCTAAACGGCGTATCAACGTAGACGTACGTAAAATATAATAAATTGTGCACGCGACGATGTATTGTTGGCCAATTATATATAGTATCCTGCAGAGTACCATAAATAGTGCGTATATATTAGTCTTAAATCTAGGACGATTGCTTCCGCACTGGTAACAACGACACTATCGAGATCGAACCCAATTCTCATACAGCTTGTTATTTTTATGCTCTTTCCTTCGTAAGTATCAACGTTTTTCTCTCATTTTCCCCTCCCCTTCTCCGACTTCGCGATACTGTACATACATCCGAGATTGTCTGACAATACTTCGGGCCTGGTATCATACACACAAGATGATTAAGATCCTTTCACGAAAATTGAATTCTCATATATTTCTGTGTGAGAGCCTACGATGAAATTACATCTATTACAGTCTGGTATCAAATTGGATATGTCACTGTGGATTTTTTCAGGTTCCATATAGCTCATTTGGTATCTGTCCTCGGTATCTTCAGCGAATAAATGAGTAAGAGAATGAGAGAGAAAGAGGGAAGAGAGATTGTCATTATTATTCTGATTCGTTACGTAGGATGTTGTTGTTCTCTGAAACACGAAAGTCGATGAACTTTTCGAGGATTGGTATACCAGCCAGACTTCAAAAACTGTGCTGTTCTCGAATCGATAGACATTTTGTTTAGCCATTTTCAATATCGAGAAAAAACATCGTACAGAACTTTACATTCGAGGAGATTAAATCGAGACGTCGATATTCCTGTTGTAAAAATCTTGCTTTTTTGACGTCAACTTTACTCTCGGACCTTTTGTCACGAGATTTCGAAAAATTCGATTACACGCGAATGAAAAGGAAAGGAAATATGTTGATCGATCGTTCGTCGCGAAGGTATGAGAATGGGGAACAAAAATAGCAGGTACTCGATATTATTGGATGGCGATTGAAAAAGTTTTGTAGTACAGCGGCCAGTCTCCCTATTACGCGTCACTGTCACCCCCCCAAAAGTTTTCAACGTTCGTGTTGGATTCTTCAACGACCGCGGTTTCGTCAACAGCCTCCATAACTTCCGTTGGTGCGCTGTTGAAGCCCTCGTGTTCAACGATGAATGGATCAGTCGAGTCATCGTAATCAGTCTCTCCTCCGCATTCTGTCTCCTCGATCTGGTCACAAAAACATTTTTTTTACAGTTCGATGAACACACTATTCATTGAAAGTACATCGAAAAAAAGTATGTTTGAAAAATCATGGTCTAAATCGTGCGCAAACAGGGCAACATGGAATTTTTAATAATTAACAAAAATTTCATTTAATTACAAAATGAAATACAATTTCTTGTTTAGTCTGAAAAAATCCTACTGTCTGATCAGTAGTTTTTCAGCAATTCAATTTAATTTAAATTTTTTAAGTTTAATTTAATTTAAAGGTAAATTTAGAAAACTGCGTTTTATAAGATAAATTTTACTGTGTGTTTTAGCATTTTTAACGAGAATCAAGGTAAATAGTAATTAATGTGATTTACACATTTATTTTTACGATTCATTTTTAACGTGAATTTTAGCGGAAAAATTGACTTTGTAATTATTTCCAAGTACGTGAGTAGCTATATTTCAACATTAATTTATGTTCTGTCGCGAGACATATTACGTAAAAGATTTTTATGGAATATTACTATACCTGGGTTTCATCCTCTGCATCGGGGCTCTCGGGTCTCTCTTCGAGTTCCTGGTAGTTGACCTCAGGATGGCAAGTGCACTCGTTGTAAGATCCATCTGGATGATGCAAATCGTCAGATGTACCGAGTACAACTTCAGAGGCGAGTCTCTCTTCCCTCTCTTGTCTCTTGTGAGCTTCTTCATTGGCTTTTTCAATCGCGTAACGATTTTCTTCCTCCGTAGCCAATAACTTATCGAATTCCGCAGCGCGTCTATTAATCAGGATCGATCGAAAAATTAATCGAATTATGAAAATATTACGATTTCGACGAAAATACATTTTTCTTCGGAATTGTCATATATTACTTTTCAATTTCAGCCAATTTGGCATCTCTAATACGCTCAGCTTCCCATCTTTCCTCCTCGCGTTTCCTTTCAGCCTCGAGCCTCTCCTGTTCCTCGATTTCGGCGAGACGCCTCTCGTTTTCCTCCTTTAGACGACGTCGACGTTCCTCCTCCTCTTGCTTCCACCTTTCCTCAGCCAACCTAACATAGCACACCAAAGGTACAAACAAATTTTTGTATATAACGACGAGCCGGGGAGGCCAGGTAATTGTTACCTGGCCTCCTCAGCTCGTCGTCTCTCTTCCTCCTCAGCTTGCCTTTTCAGTTCCTCGACTTGCCTTCTCAGGTCGTCTTCATCGAGTTTCCGTTGGAGCACTGAAAAACGTAACATTTCATCAACGTCCATTTACACTCGGTAAACGAAAATCTAAATGACATCAAAATTTAATATGCGCAAAATTGTATGCGGTGGGCGATTAAATTTGTATACTTTATGTCGTGTACGTGCGTGTTTCGTGTGGATATATATGTGTGTGCCTGTTTAACATTAATTTCACATGTGCGATGTTTTAAAAAAAAATCTGAATTGTATGAACGTGATTATTAAATACCGTGCTCATGATTCACTTGGGTTATGTGATAATAATACAATCTGACTTACGAGAGTTGCGAAAAGGGGGGTTGACGAACGTACCACGTGCAATTAAATAATCGGACACAATAATCATGAGCGATGGTTTGACGGAAAATCATATGAAATTATATGGCGAGAGACAAAAATACATCATGATGTATTGAAGATACATTGATCAACGGACGAAATACAAGGGTCTCGGTACATTCGATATAGTAGATCAATTAAGTTGTGCAACAAGTTAAGTTCGATTTTCTGTCTCAGTTCGTCGTCAGTTCTTCACTCTCTTCCGTAGGCTTTTCATCGCCGTCAGGGCAGGTCGTCTTCCATGTTTCTAATATTCGTAGGAGCCCACGTTGCCGCGACGTACCGTCTTCGTCCACTTCCTCCTCTTCCTCATTTTCTGTCTTAGTTTCCAACGCGTTTTCTGTGTTTTCGACAATCGCTGATTCTTCGATAGTTGCTTCATCCGCGGGTTCATCCACAATGGCTTCTGCTACCGGTTCTGGCGAAACGATTGTCTGTTCAGGTTGTGATTCCTCGGTTACTTCCGGTTCAGCTTCGACAACCGGTTCAGGTTCTGCTACAGCGATAATTTCGGGTTCTGGTTCAACTTCCGGCTCTTTAATCACCTCCGGTTCAAGCTCGACAATCGGTTCAGGTTCTGGTTCAGCAATAACCTCCGGTTCTGGTTCGGCAACGACTTCCGGTTCGGGTTCGGGAATTGGTTCAGGCTCTGGTACCGCGATCACTTCGGGTTCCGGCTCAGGAATTGGTTCGGGCTCTGGTTCTGCGATCACTTCCGGTTCTGGCTCGGGAATTGGCGCAGGTTCTGGTTCTACTACTACTTCTGGTTTTGGCTGAGGGATCGGCGCGGGATCTGGTACCACAATTTTTTCTGGTTCCGGCTCGACGATCGGTTTAGCAACTGGTTCACGAATGGGCGCTCGTTTGCTCTTCGATTTCTTAACGACTACCGGCTCTGGCTCGCGGACCGTTTTAACCTCCGGCTCGACAACACGTTCTGGCTCATGAATCGTTTTGACCTCCGGTTCGACAACGGGTTGGGGCTCTTGTTTTACAGCTAGATTTGCAGGAAATTAAGAAAGGGTTACACGTCAGAAACGGGGGATACGAATAACGCGTAACACAATTACGCTGCATGCCGGATATCACATATTCTTAATTGCTTTTGGATTAGCTCACCTTTCTTCGGACGAGGTTCTTCATCATTCTCCAATGCTCGTGCTAAAATGAGTTCTTTGGTTAGCATGGGACGGCACAGAGGATAAGGGTGGAGTACAATAATGCGTTCTCGATCTATACTGACCCTTTCTGATCTCGCGATCGGTGAGTGGGAAATCCGGATCTGTGAGATACATGAAACAATAATGTTACCACTGACAGTACGAGGGAAACATAAACTCCAACAAAGCAGACAAGCTTGAAGCGAGAACAGAAAATTAATCTCAATTTTCGAAAAATAACTAAGCCATTGTTAAATGCGAGAATAAAAGTATAATAATATCATAAGCTGGCAAAACAAATCGCACCATAAATATAGTTGTCACATTAATTGTTCAACTTAATCTTCGTTGTTTTTTAAATTCATATATTATTTTTAAATATTAACAATCGATTCGAACGAGATCGATTATTTGATGATTTCTTAGATTATTTAACTGCGGCTCGGTTTAATGGAGATTCAGCCACTAATAGACGAAAGCTTACCTCATGACAATGCATGTATAATATATACTCATTCGCTTTAGGCAGGACTTCTAAGGCATATTTGCTCGTGCAGTGAGTGGTGAAATCTTTGGTTGTTTTTTTCATTTATGTTTTTTTTTAATAAGTCGTGTTTTTTTATCAGGTGACATTTAATTTATTCCTCATATATATGTGTATAAAGTTCGAGTAAACATAACAATTGTTCTTTTTTTTTAACGATAATATTTTTTCCATGGTAGAATTGGTGTAATTGGGGTCTTACATGAATTTGTATTTCGGATCATACGTGTTTGGGTTTTTCTATTTTTATTTCTTTTAACTTCCCTCTCGTAAATTTTACGAGAACAGGATTCTATCGTAAAAACTTAGGACGAGACCACAGATGTAGTGGCTTTTTATTTTTTTCTTCCGTGTAGCCATGAAACGTGAAAGAGCTTTTGAAGGCTTTCGGAGTAACGAGAGGAAGAAAGGAGTTTGGGATGATGGTCGAAAATATATAACTTGAAATGGTCTCTGCGTCGACAGTGACAAAGAATGGTTTTGTGCTTGCGTGTATGTGTTCTGGACGATGGGCAAACTGTATTCAAGTTTGAGTATGTAAGAGAAAGAGGGAGATAGCGAAAGGACCGATGAGTGATGCGAGGTGGTTGTTTGTTGGAATCTTGTTGTTTACGAGGGTCAAGTCGTTTCAGTTTGGTATGATTTTTTCCTCTCTCTGTCTCTCTCGTTCGCTCTCTCTCTCTCTCTCTTTCTCTCTCTTTGTGTCGTTGTTTTTTTAACGTTTAATCCTCCTCGGCCTCGGCAATGACATCTTCGTCCACTTTTTTCGGCTTGGTAGGATCCTCGTTCAGCTCTGGTACGCGTTGTCTCCATCCGTGGCCTGAAACGTTCAACAGAACCGCTGGTTCCTCTCGCAATTTTCTCACTTCGTCACCGTAGCCTTGCGTTTGCCTGTTTGGATTTTCAGTAGGGAGTTTTTTTTTCTTTTGTCGGATATAAATGAATGATGAAATGATTTTTCGCACTCGAGTGCTTATCGAGGGAGGGGGTTGACGTAAGACCTGTTTGCTCGATTTATGATCGATAGGAAATCGAATCGCGCGAGATCCTAAAAATTATCTCTATTTATCTCGTTGAATGTTTATTTTATCATTTTGTGTTTTTCATATCAGACGAATTAGACACAACGTAACAGAAAAAAAACAGAGATAACGAGAACACGAAGAGACAACAGTCGAAACAACAACAAAAAAATAACAAAAAAGACGTTGAAATACAGAAGATGAAACGGAAAGACACACGGGTCGCACAGAACACAACAATAAGACAAAAAAAGAGAGAAAAGAATATTAAAAAAAAAAAAACGTAACTCTCAGACATATAGTACGCAAAGATAATCGAACAGGAGAAAATGAGAGTTCGAGAAAAATATAGAAAATAAAAGTAATGAAAATAGTAACAAAAAAAAATAAAACAAACTTTGTGAGAGACGGACAAAAACGAAAAAAAAGCGCGTCACACACACCAACGGCGCCGTCAAGCCGCATTTCATTCAAGGACAGTAACCAATATCATCAATGAGATACTAATATAGACAAGACCTGTACAAATTTATCTATGTTTCGTGGACATCGTTGGCATACACTTTGAGCCTCGTGATCGTGACCAAATCGACTTACCGCCGTTTCTTTGTACACGGTCATCGAGCTTGTAACAACTTTGATATTGCACAACTATGAAAACAAAGCATCTTCGCGATTACGAGGCTCGTCTCGTGTATACCGACACTCGTTACGCATCCTCAAATTTGAGCCGTGTGTGCGTGTGTATATGTATTGGGTGGGTATAGAAATTTATAATATTTTCAATGAATGACCTCTCTCGGTTATTAATGAAATTATGCCTCGAAGAAAACTCCTACGGATCATGGGATCCGATGATTATTTTCATTCGCTAAATCAATTATGATCGGGAATCGTCACGTTCGTCTTGGCTGCTAATCAACCCTCGAACACCATACTTACAAGTCCATAGAAAACCCATAGGAAACCATGATTTTTTTAAACGATCTTTTTCCTTTTTTTTACTATGTCTCTAATCGGCAGATCATTAAAAAAGGTAGAAGCATTAATAGTTGAGACGTTGAGAGGAAAAAATACCATTTTTTCTTCCCGATTTTTTATTTATTCAAAATTTAAAGTACGTGGAATTTTTGTTTTTATTAGAAATTTTTGATCAACATAATTTGATCGATAAAGCACGAAAAATTACGATGCACCTGCACGGAGAGAATTAAAACTGAAAAATCACCGTTATGCCAATAAAAAAGAGCGACAACTTTGAATTTTTTTATTATTACTAAGCAGAGTGTAAAGTTTCATGAAAAGAAAAGAAAATTTGCGAATA
>JABSMR010103848.1:0-12297 GCA_018902295.1 Dusona sp. PSUC_FEM 10030013 | reverse complement strand
AATATTTTTTTTTTCCGAATAGTAATAATTTTAGTAATTTTGTAGAATGGAGTAGAAAATTTTTTAAAAAACACTGTACTTTCTTTTCCAATGACAATAATAATAACCCGACGAGAACCGAACATCCAATGGACGTGGCATGGATGTGTTTTGGCCTTGTGCACGTACAAAATACGTCCATTGGATGTTCGGTTCTAACAGGGAACCCTTTATATCACTAACGTTAATGATTGCAAATGATTTTCTCTGTACGTTTTACAATCGATCACGAGTTGTTTCTTTTTCTTAAATAATTGAATTATGGATTTTTCGATAACGGAGCGTGCTGCATATTTATTCGAACGGCATCGAAAGGAGGATAGGGAGAAAGGTAGTAAATGAAGGATCGTTGACTCAGGAATGACGATCACATAATCGGGCCAAATGCATAATGATTGCAATGGCAATCGATTCGACTTGTTTACACGATGGAACGAATTCGTGAATCGTATGTGGAATTAAAAGGCTAAAAACGTATATGTCTGGTATTTAGGGTAGTGATATATTTGCAAAGTCTCAAGAGCTAGACGTGTAGACGCGAAGACTCGCCATTCGTAAATAAATTTACATGACCCCCTTCCTACGATTGAAATTTACTAAGCAAGACTCTTATTCGCCGTTTCGAATATAAGAAAAGAGTTACAACGGAGGGGAGTTGGTAACAGACTGACCCAAATTTTTCGAACACCCGCATAAAAACATCGACTTCATTTTAACTATATACATAAGTATTCATGGTATATTCGACGAGTATACGGTATTAAGAACGTTAGTAGCAATACGAGAATGTGTTGAACGATGAGAGGGGACGTGGCTCGGTAGATAAAACGTGAAAGTGAACGCCTTTGCTTCTCTTTGTCGTCTCTTTTTATGTCTTTTTTCGTTCATTCCGTTTATCTGTTTGCAGGGCCTGTGACGCCATGTATATACATATCTATGTTACATTCGTATTTCGAAGCTTGTTCTTATCTTTCCTTTTTTTTTGTTGCAGCACATTTAACATAAACCGAGTCCCTCACGCTTTATTGTTTGATTGCGTTCACCACTTTCGCACGTTCTCAAAAAAAAAAAATTACTTTCACCTTCATAGCGTAACGGTGATACAAAATGTACATGAAAATTATCATCGTTCCTGTGCATCGGTTGAAGATGAGTTTTTTAATGATATTCAACGCGAAAATCAAAATTAATGTAATTTGAAGAGGATTTGATAGAATAAGAAAAAACCCAGATCTTTGGTCTCGAGTAAATAATTGTAAACGGTCTAAACGTATTTTTAATAAATATATGTCGACCAGGCCTGTCCAACTTGATCAGAACTCCCGGAAGCGTGTTTAGAAATTAGGGTTGCATTGTTACAGAGGAATTCCCAGGGGCACGAAATCGGGATCTCGATCTGTTTTTTACCTGCAAGCACACCTCATATATAATAATCTATAACTAATGCTCGGTAATGGCAAGGCACGTTTTTCTTTTTCATCCCTCTCATTTCGCCGGCTTCTCGCGCCCTGTTATATTTTTTTTCCCAGACAACAACCTCTCGTTTTTATTCTCTCTGATTTCTTCGTGGAAAATTTCGCCCTGACGACCGACAGCATTAAAAGTCAGTGAAATCGAGCGACGCGGCATTGGCCCGATTATGTATGCGGGAAGTTCCGATTGTATTGGGACAACATTTGATCGTAAAATTTTTCCAAATTTTTTTCTCTTTTGTGACCCTCGGCAGCAAGATTCCCATACGAAAAATCCACTTGATAATTATTTTGATTTTACGATTAAAATACTTGATGGAAATGCAATTCACGAAACAAAAGTCCTTTTTCGAGTGGAATTCACTCTACATATATATCGCTCTCGTGAAACCTTCTTGAATATCTCAAGAAGGAAGAAAAGAGCGAAAGGAGAAAACACTGTGGATTGAAAAAAATAGAGAAAGAAGGAATCCCCACCTGAGATTTTTCTTTCTCCCTGTCTCTCTTTTTTTTTCAACAGTCACGATGAAATATCACTTTTTGCCTTTTTTTTCTAACGAAGCCGAGTTTTATCCACCGCCACTGTTGGCCCATTGAGACGCGTGTGTATCAGAATTTCTCTTACCAATCTCGAAGAATGAGAGAAGCCAACGATCGTCAAGATGAGAAAAGGAAGAAAAAAAATTTGAAAACCCGCGATAACGTCGATCCTGTCGACAGGTGTATACGTTTCATAATACCGACAATACTTTAGCTGGGATTCGCTCTCTTGCTCTCTCTTTCATGGCGTGAGTTCTCGCGAGGCTACGATATATTTTCCGCCTGGCGAGATGACGCGTCTATATATTCGTACAAATTCAATTACGTTACCATTTTGATCGGGGCCAATATCTCGCCCCAGACACCTCGAAACTCTAACTAACCACACCTTTTACGTTCGCGCCATCCACACACAGGCAACCACACATGCTCGTTGATTTTTCAATACGAATCGTTAAAGATTTTCTGATTGTCGAATCACTACCCTCTCATACATTGTATACTATCATTGAAATGCCTCAACTGTCTCGATTCCACTCGTACTCATGGTAAAAAAAAACATTTAATCAATTTGTTGTCTGGCAAGTGGGTAGAACGTGAGTTCGATTCTCTTTTTTCTTTTATCATCCATCCCCAACCTCGTTAGCTCTGTTCACGAATATTTCAAATGAAAGAACATTTCAGTTCTCCATAAAAAATACGAATAAAAACAAACCCACGAGAGCAATAAAAATTAATAAAATTATATTCACACATCTGCGCAATTTTTATACCGTTCTCAAAAAAAAATATCCATTTAAATTTCGTTTAATTAGGAAATATGGAAATCACGAGGAAAATTCATCCAGCTTTAATTCATAATGATTAGTGAATAATACCAGTCAATAAAAACCAATCAATATCTTGATAATTTAATATTTATAAATTAATATGTTATTATCAAAAAGTTGCTTGCGTCAACTTAATGAAAGCCAAGAGGTATTTTCTCTAAAGTGGCAAAAGAAATCAGGCTGAAATTGGAACAGGCCAAATTTGTGATTACTTGCTCGTCGATCATTCGCAATCTCATGAACATAAAGTCATCAGTATTTTGATTTTTTTTGCTCGTTTTTGATCAAATTTAACTGTTAAAGTTATTCGTCTCGGATGCAGAAAGCAGCAAGGGTCGTGTGTGACGACTGACAGACACGAAACCGTAAAACGTCAATTTGCATGATACGTTCCCCCTCGCCGCTCCACAATTCGTTGCCGTGAGCACGAGTGATTTATCTCATGCTGATAGCGCCTAATTAAAACGGTCCGCGTGCGTGACGCGAAGGAAAAGCAAGACGCGACGAGAGATCAACAGAAGCAGTACAAACTTTATAACTATATATTTTTTCTTCTTCTTATTTCGACTGTATATACAAGCAAGTTGAGGCCATCACGCACATCGACACCGATGCGTTGGTAGAAAGGTTCGGCGGCATCTTTTAGGAGAAAGCGGACCGAAATAATCTTAGGCGAATAAAAATAAAAGAATAAGAGTTAAGGTATAGGAAGGCGGTTCTGGCGAAGAATTTACCGCCGCGGTAGTAACACCTGAGCTGCGAACACGAGGGTATACATGCTCCAGTACCTCGACCTGCTATTACACGAGGCGTTTCACTCCAACAGAAATTTAATTAATCATATTTTTTATATCATTTATACGAAAGTCAAAATCTTCTTAGTTCGTTTTTGTCCTAATTCAAAAATTGAAAGTTGGTAGCACAATGCTTCTAATAAATAATGCAAATTTATCAGCAACAACAACGTTTGATTCTTTCAGTACTATGACGACGCACATTTCTTAGCAGGTATTTTAATAATTTGTTAATCGGACCGTATTAAAATACCGCTCGAAGGCACATCATTTAATAAATATTTATGTAACACGTGTCATAAAAATGACGAGCCCTAAGTGAACGTTAAAATTTCCGTTTTACTACAAAAATAATCATTAAAATACTGGTTTAATGTAATTATTGTAATTCGAATGAGTCACGCCCTTTGTTTGTAGACGAATAATATATAAGAAAAGCAAAGTAAAAAAAGACGCAAAGCTAAGAGCATCTTAGAAAATCGGTGCTAACTGGAGTCGAATCGATGCCATGTTTAAACGACGGAACGAACATCATGTAGAAAATACTGACATCGAGTCTCAATGATCTTTGCCACTGGTAGAAAAATATATTAACGTATTTAGATATCTTTTTTCTTGATTTTTCTATGATCAAAAATCGTGACTCGAAGGGTTGAATGGGATATTATAAAATATTATATGAAGGAATTCTAGATAGAGGCGGAGAGAGGTTACACGTTTAGTGAAACGATCCAGAGGGTGGAAAAATAATGATAGTGCGAGAGATTTTGTATACGATCTAATGACATTGTTGTCATGCTATATAATTATTTACATTCATTTTTTCATTCTTAAATTTTTCAAGCATTGGTTTCAACCTTGTGTTCGTCGTTTCATATTTTTATCTCTCTGTCTCACTCGGTCCAACTGATTTCTTATACACACGTCAGATTCTCGTATTTTGTGTGTCAAGTGTGGCCAACGGCCTTCATTTGAATGGACCGCTCGGATGCGGGACCCAAATTTCTGGCTCCGAGAAAGAACAACACTTTCGAAAATTCGTAAGCCGCTCTCGTCGTTCTTGGTCACCTAGTTTCGTTACTTTTTTTTTCCTCGTTGATCGTAGCGTCGAGACTTCGAGCCAGTAGGGCAATGGACTTTTCTTCGTCTCTCTCACGTCCCACCAAACCGGTAAGACTTGAAAATATATCAATTATTATTAAGACACTAATGTAAATATCAAGAAATTTGATCGAAGTAAAAAAAAGGTAAAACAAACAAAAAATCGAGCTATCTCAAATAAAATTAAAACATTCTACCGAAGGCTAAAATAATATTGACTCCGAGGAAACGTCCATATATAACGAATGTGGGTCATATGGGAATAGAGAATATTTCTGCGATCGTTCCTTCCCCCGAAATAAAAAATGAGAACGTGATATCGTCATGAGATTAATGATAAACCAGTATTTGTTTGAATCTTGAATGTTTTCACGCGTAACGGAGTAATTAAGGTCGAGAGAAAAAAACTACGTAACAAAACGTTCTGAATGAATCGTGAGAATAATTCGTCGCTGTTCGAATATGCGATTTTTCGTGAAGCAAGGAGACAAAGATTCGACCAATAATTTACGTTGCCATTGAAAACAAGCAGTCGGCAGAAAGAAAGAGAGATCGGGTGCAGTGCTTGACAAAATCACATACTTGGCGTAATGACTGAATGTGAAAGTACGCGAGATCGCGTGCAAGCCGCAAACATCTCTTGCTCGTCCCACGTACGAGATGACAAACAAGCGGGAGAAAGATGAGAATTAATATCGCTGCGTGTATATGCCTACAGAATGCGGATAAAGGAAAGAAAAAAGAAAGAGGAAAAACGACGCATTAAAATGTTGAACTCGCGTTGCCAGGAAATTGCCAGGAACAACTTTTCTCGTCCTCGATTTATTCGAAGTAGCGTAGAAAAAAAAGTTAGTATTACGTTCAAAATCTGAAGAAAACAAACAACCAAAACACTTATCCAAAAAAGAGTAAATATGTTTCAAAATTCACTTTTGCCGATCAATTTTTGGCCAATCGAAACTAACCTGTCTCGATACAAATTTATTTAAAAGGAAACGAGAATTATTGCGCTAATGAAAACTCGATCTAACCAATGCTTGGAAAATTCTAATTTTTGACAATATCCAACGAAAATACACTACTGTACCCAGAGATTGACATCTCTCATGACAGTTTACGTACGAGATGTAATCGATCCCACGTAAGTCACATTCCGACCTTTCTGAACCTTTCACCTTTCTCTCTTTGCATCTCTCATGTGAGCACTGTATTTTAGTAATTCCACGGTGCTTCATAGTATTGAATTAATAAAAATTCTTCTCTCTAAAAAATGACACAGCATTTGTATCCACAGGCACAGGAGTGTCAACAACTTTCCAACATTTTGGTACTTTTAAGCCATTTCGGAACCATTATATGATTTTTCGAGTGCTTTGAAAAATCAAATGGCGACCATAGAATATCTCAGTATTCTATCGTTTTCTTTTTTTTTTAAATTTAGTCTTTTTCGATTCTCCAATTACGGAGTAAGTCTCGATTGCTCGTAGTTACCGTTGCATGGTGTAATATGGGACCAGGAAGTGTCCAAGAGATCGACATAGTCTGGTTTGCACGTTGCGGAAATCGGATATCAGGTGGCCATTAATACTACCGTAAGGGCGCAGTTCTATGACGTGTTTGCTCCAGCTACTAACTTACGAAAAGGCTTAACTTGGAAAAAATTGTCCCCTACATTAGTACCGTTTACACCCTTTTGATTGTCAGAAGTTGATATGGAAATTGTTCTCCCTTGCACTCTTTTTTTTAGGCAAGTCTTCTCACTCTTCCACGAAGCCAGGCCGACTGGTACTCTCAACTTTTATTACCATTTTTTATAGCAGCCCTTTGTCCTCACTCGAAGCGTGACAGGTGCGCGGTGTGACGTAAACATGCACGAGTTTACCGTTATTCGTAACACTGCTGGAACACCCGGATGACCTGCGCGAGGGGGATCGTGAAACCCCTTAAAAATGCAATTTTAAAGATCCACGTGTTAGTATCTTTTAATACATATATGTACGTGGATATTACCTAGTACGTAAGACATCACCGTGCAGAGGACTCGAATTTACCGTTTGCGGGAAAGTGATCGGATACCAGCAAAAACGACGCACGATGATTTTATATCATTTGTCAGATCTAAGCTTGACCTACAAAATCGACGCTCTACCAACACTCGATTCATTTTTTTTTCTTCTCCTAAATTTCTATTTATAATGGACCTAATTCTTCTATCAAGCTTGGGTCGTCATTTTTGTCCTAGAATTCATAATGAAGATTCTTCAGTCCAGATGCCATAACTTTTACAATTCGCAAGATTTCGAAATAAAATTTCGCATGCAATTACATTTAGTAATCCCAATGACGGACAGCACTCGAAAAACTAAAAAATATTTTGAGATACTACTTCATTTTTAGCGAAATAAAAAAAACACACACATTTTTTTGTTCAAGATGGACATCATTTTAAGGGTGGTGTAATTTATACTCAATCATCCGTGTATGTTTGATTGATTACACCTCAAAATTAATTTCTATTCAAACATACAGGGAGAGAGAATAATATCAAAAATTACTATGTCATCATAGTTCTCTGGTACCATGTCGACTCTCTGAGGGTTTTTAGCAAAAACATAGTAATTTTTTACAGAAATTAGAGCAAAAATTTCAATATTTTCGTTATTTTCAATGGAATTTCAATGAAAAATTACTATGCTTTTGCTAAAAATCCTCAGAGGGTCGACATGGTACCAGGATACTATGATGCCATAGTAATTTTCGATATTATTTTCTCTCCATGTATGCGTTAAACATTTCTTAATTGCACTACTTGTCATCTCTCATGTTAACCCCTATTCCCATTCACCTTTTATTTATCTAGGTATATTCTGTTCAGGGTAAAATCTGAAAAAAATGTACCAAAATAGCTCGGTTTGGTACTCCAAATTAAAATGATTATAATTGGCAAATAATAATGATTTTATAAATAATACAAATATAACGGTTTTATCGATTTTTCAGGCGAATGAGATTAATTTTCTCTATGCCCAGATCAAGTACGACTAACTGGGAAATGCTACTTCTTGAAAGCTATACTTTTACATGATCATTGCTGTTGTTTTTTTTCCCCTAAGAAGTCGTAATTTGTCATTATTTTTGAACAATTACATTATGCTAACTTTCACCCGGAAGACACTGATTTTTTTCAATTTATTTTTAATCTCTTGCACTTTTCTGATTTTTGTAACGAACGTTTTTTTTTCTGTAATAAAACATAATATAGAATTGAAAAAATGCGTTTGCTTTGTTTGTAAAATAAATGACGTATGTGCAGTCAATTAGGAACAACTTTCATAAAACAAGACACGAAATAGAGTACATAGAATGTAAGTAATGCTTTGTCATTGTAGGAAATGTAAGTATTGCGGTGACAATACCAAGTCTCGAACGCAAAGAATGCGTGGTTCTCTAACGACGAGCAGAAAGCGCGAAATTGAGCTATCACCATCTCTTTTATTTTTGTACTTTTCTGATTACCTCTCTTCGTCATTTTTCCTTAAGTATTAAATAGGCAGCCACCTACAAATTCACGCGAGTGTTTTGAGCAAGAGCCTCGTCAATAAGACGAATTTACATGAAGAGGAAAGGGAGAAACATTTTTTCCTTCTATTTGTTTGAATGAGAAGATTACAAAAATATGATTTTTTAATCATTACTTTTTTATTTCTTTTATAGCTTTTTTAATTCTACGTGTAAAAAACTGAAATTCCATTTTTCGAAGTGCACTTCGTTACTTTGTTACGAGTTGCTGCAAATTCATTAAAAACTATAGCAATTCTCACGGTACTCCAAAAGATGAAACAAGGGAGTACCCCTTCCGCCCTTCAAAGGGAGGGGCGGGGGAGGGAGGGGGGACCAGCATTTTTTTATTTTACAAATGGATGTTTCGAAAAAAATGAATTAGTTAAAATAGTTGAAATAAACAATAATGTTATTCAAAAAATAAATCAATATTATAAATATTAACGGTTATAATATTTATAATTTTTGCTTAAGGAAATTTATAATTAAAAAAAATAATTGTTCTTTAATTGCGTCCAAATATTTCGGAACAATCGACTAACACTTTTTATTTGAATTAACAACTTTTTGACGTGTTCGCCACTTCACAAAAATCGCTGTAACCTTTTTCAATTACGAAATGAAGCGTTACTGAGTACTCATTATTTTTACACTCCATTCTCATTCAAAATGACGTTTGCTTGTCAAAGCTTTTTTGTAAACCTATAATAAAATCGTTTTTATTTTATTAATCTCCGCAAATGGAGTTACCAGTCAGTTATAAAATATGGATATTTTTTTTTATCCCAGACTGTGGTGCCCCAAAAGAACTATTTTTCCCTGACATTAAAAATCCACTAAATTTCTAACAAAACAAAACAAATGTGAGGATGAACCAAACATTGTTCGTATATTTAAATAGTTTATTCAATAATTTATAAAAGATATAATTTTATCAAAAATAGAGCCAGTTGAAGTGAAAAAACATGGTAAAAAGTAACCACCATAATGTCGATAGAAATGAATCCAGCGTTTTTTCTATTGTCGTAATTAAAATGAACTCACATTAGCGCGTACGCATTATTTATTTTTTTCATAAATTAAATCAGTAAGATTAGGAATTAGATTCCATTTGTTTTTTAGGTCGAAGGAGAGTTAGGGGAATTCTATAAAGGTGGCGATGTCCCGAGTAGAGTAGATTTAAGATTGTGGAGACGGGAGAATTAAGCGAGAAGTTTTATTCCTCTCGCTCTTTCGTTGAGGATCGCGCCTCAATGATCTTTCTTCCTCCCACTATTTTTTCTTTTTCTCCTATTCTCTCTCGGTCTCTCGCGTTGCTGAGCCCACGGCCTTATTCCTGAGCTCGCGGTACTGGAGGAGGAAGGACGCGGTGAGTTACAGCTTGTGCGAGAGGAAGAAGCGAGAACGTTGACACACTGACTCGCTACCCCACATACCCTTTTACCTTTTCGATACGTATACAAGCGAGCCCGAGAGACGCACATATGCGTATATACATGTGGATGTATACACACAAGTACAAACGGCACCGCGCGTGACTCGCGAGAGAAGAAATTTTCATTAGGTAAATTCTTCTTTCCACAAAACGATGAAGCAATTTCTACCGCAGGTAAAATCCTCTTTTTAATATACATAATTCGTTCTAATAACAAACAAAAAACACTAAAGAATTGAATTCGTAAAAATCGTCGATCACTTCCGAGACTCTCGATACACTTGACAATCACTCGTTACGATACACAATCAATTCGTTGCTTATAATTGATTAATTTTTTTTGTTTTTTAACACAAACCTTTTTCGTTGATTGATAGTGATATAATCCTATGGCACACACACTTTGGCACTGTTCTTGTTTCTTTCCTCAACTTCGTCTCGAACGACAGAAAATTAGGGTTATTTAATTTAGCAATAAAAACCTTTGTCTAATTTAAAGGTAAATTAGACGAAGGAGGAAATATAATTTATTAATTTGTCTTATATTTATACTCGTCTCGCGGCTTTGTCGAAGAGTGTGTTCGTTGTGAGCCTTTCGGACTTAAAACGTCCGCTATATACTCTCCCCCTCTCTGTCGGTGTCTCACTCTCTCTCTCTCGTCTCTTATATCGCGAGATATACGTTCCCTCTTTTACGGATATATTACCTTTCGTC
Organism: Dusona sp. PSUC_FEM 10030013; assembly: GCA_018902295.1. Taxonomy (NCBI): domain Eukaryota; kingdom Metazoa; phylum Arthropoda; class Insecta; order Hymenoptera; family Ichneumonidae; genus Dusona; species Dusona sp. PSUC_FEM 10030013. The sequence continues at coordinate 1,810 of JABSMR010103848.1, read as the reverse complement.
ACTGTGGCTTTCACCGAAAAGTTCCTGGCTCGGCGGCTCCTCAAACACTGCTTTGCGGGAAAAACTATTGTCAAGTTACCCAAGAATTTGCTTGACGTTCTTATCGCAAAAGGGATGAGAAATGGAGTTCGGTAAAGAAATTTATCGATAGCGAAATCGATATCGAGAGTATTTCATTAAGCCTTGTTTCCTCGGATATCAATAAATTAGAAACGAAAACAAAATTTCTCACAGAGAGTCTGGAGAGTTTGGTTCAATATAACTCAGCATTTAGTCCGAGCCGGATCTCCCGAGACAATTTTTCGTCCGCCAATTCGGTCGGTTAACTTTCTTTTTTTTTCTTAATCATCGGAAAAACCACAATGGATTATCGAGAGCATGTTACGAGGCTCAATCATACATATATCGTAAACACACTGATACTTATATTTCATGGACATCTTTTCAAACTTTATGGACTCAATTTTATTACGAAGACATTTTTCAGGCAACCCGGATGCAGTTGTTTCCCTGAAATTTCATTCAAAATACTCAATCGGCACCGCCAGCATTTTTAAACTGTTACCACGTTACAACTACCTTACACTAATCTTACGTTACGTTTAAGGCTTAAGAAAATTTATGTCCCGTTTTGACGTACTCTTGTTAAGATAATGAAAGCGTTTTTCTATAGATTTTAAAAACATTTTGAGAACACATCCAGAACACTGTTATGTAGTTACGAGCCAAACTTCAAAAGGATTCACCATTCCATATTCGAGACATTGAAAATCAAAGATTGCACAGTTTTACATGTGTTCTTATGGGGAGGAGTAGAGAATTTCACATTTCACACAATAACTCCGAAACTTGAGTTCAGATTCTTTTAATTCTCAATTACAAAGGAACATAAATGACGATGTTTGTCGAACAAAACGAAACAAGAGTTTTAACCGTCTAGTGTCAAATATGGGAAAGGTGGTTATTTCTGAAGGTCTAAATTTGATATTAGACATTTTTCCCGAAAAAGTTAACATGTTTTTACATTCGTATAAGAAATGATAACTAACATTATTCGATTATTCCGCAAGTTATATTCAAGTTTTCAGACAGTAACCGAAAAGTTGACTTTTGGACGTGACTGTAGCGAGACACCTACCTTAAAACTCCCTTAACCTTACTACCTTAAGATGGAACAGTTTCGTGATAAAAAAAAATGTTCGAAATTAGGCTCAACCTTTGCCTGGGCAATCTGTACCCTAAGGATACGTTAAGAGTTATAAACGCTGCAATACACAATTGAAATAATGAACCGATATCGTCGAAAATAAAATTGAGGGCAATGTCCCACCGTTAATCCTAAAAACTCTCGTTGACTTACGTCATGATAAATACTTGTACGATGACGTTAGAAAATTTCAAATTTTTCGTCTCAAACGTGCGAGAGTGAAACCACGTTTTCGGGCACCAAGATCCGTTTGGACGAATTTTTATGAGGGGATTTAGGCGTTGGAGAAATGAGCAACCATTTTCGCGCGTCATCAAATCGCTTTTTTTTTTTTTATTCTTGCAGAGTATTTTGCAAAGGAAAGCTGAATTTATTACAAGCGTGCTGATTTCGCTCGAGGCTGTTGGACGCACAGCATTGCGATGAACTTGTTGCATAGATATGTACATTAATTTATACAGGCGCGGAGAGGGAATAGTGGTATAGTGAAATTGCGCAATTTTTCCGAAAGCCCCAGGTGAGCTCTCTTTGACGTCAGCAACCATTCGTGATGTGTGTGACGAGCGTGATAGAACTTCCGTTTCTATAGAGCGTCTCGAGTCT
>JABSMR010103737.1:0-12298 GCA_018902295.1 Dusona sp. PSUC_FEM 10030013 | reverse complement strand
TCTGATGAGTTAATTGTTCTGTTGTTTATGATTCTGTATTTTCGACATTTCCTTATCACAGTCCAATATAAAAAGGAAACAATCCTTGGACATGCCTTTCTGTTATGGCCAAGAAAATCTCTGTAAACAACTTTCACTTTTTCCGATTCAATGTGCCAAACAATGATGCTTTTCAGAAAACAGCTAGAATCTACCGTTTGCTCCTTCAAATATGATATCTCACACGCATCATGTTAAATTATGAATTAATTTCTCTCAGACATTAAGAAAATATTGAACTTCAACGAAAAAGCGTTGAAAATGACATTTTTTGACTTTTCAGTCAATTTTTTAAATTTCTATAGCTCGAATCAAGGTTTACCGAACGTTACTTTATGCAGGAAAGTCAGAATCTATATTTAGAAAAACAAAGACACCGTCCAACTTCATTAGAAGGTAAAATATCTCAAAAGAACTCCACGAGGAAGTTATATGCCCTCGGCGCAACACGGTTCTAGTTGAAAATCATGTGTACAGTCTATTTGGACGCTTTGGTCCGCAAGCTCGTTCGAATTTACTGCGGTTGTTTTTCAAGCGTTTGTATCTCTGGTTTGAGTCGTCCAATTTTAACGAATCACAAATGTTTTCAAACGTTGGATTGTTTCCAAACGATTGTTAATCATCAAAATAAGAAGAAAAAAATATAATCTAATTTGACAGGGAAAAAGAAAAATAGTGTTTTGCACAGAATGGAGAAAAATAAGAAAATTGACGATGCAAATTGGCATTGGTGTGCAACCGGAGGGTTAAGAAAAATGGTAATTACCTTTCTTCCTAGTAAAACTCCGAGGATCATAACGGGTATGGGCTTGCCAGCTTTGCCAACGACCTGGGTAGGATAGTTGACAAACTGTAGTGCCATCGAGCTGCATACCATTGCCAAGAAGTATGTGAGCGAGGAAGTAGCATAATAAACGGTGCGAGTTGTATCTTCGCCCTCTTTGATCGTAGCATATAAAACGGTTTTGGCGAATATATAATTGATGAGACACTGGACGAAGACCAGGGCGAACATATAAGTGAATTTTTCCTTTTGATCACCATCTCCGTATTGTCCTCTCGTTATTTTTTCTTGGAGCATTGCAAAGTAAAAATAACAAACAAATATGCCGGCCGCGCATACCAACAACTTGGAGCCGTTTTTGGCAGTCATTTTGTGCTTTTTCTTTTTTTCTTCGAACGCGAGGAAAACAATGGATAAACTTAAAAAACACGATTGTATTTTTTAATTCAATAGACTATTCGTATCACAGTGTAATTCGACGAATAAGCGCGCGTGGCTCGATCGCCACCTGGCAGATTGTGCGTGGCCGCGTATTCTCCGCGCTGACATCTTTGAATTCGACTACTTTTTTCTCCGCCTACGCTTACGCCACGTCAAAAATAAGAACCTGCTCAACGATTTGCCCAACAGATGGCGCTATACGCGTCATTCAGCGGCAACGAAAAATCAAGAAAAATCAAATCAAATTTTGGAAAAGTGCGCTCATCATCATTGTTTTCAAAAATATTTCTCGACAGTGGGATTTTAGGGAAATGTGAGGAAAAAAAATGAAATTCGATGCTCTGTTTTATTCTCGTATTTATTTTCGTATTCTCCAAAAACTCGTTTTTTTTTTTAATTCAGCGCAATATTGGACAGTATCACGATAAAAAAAATATGTACAAATGTTTGAAAAACATTTCTCAAATACAATGAGAAATTCACAATAAAAATTCCAGTCAATTGTTGTTGTATATTAATTATGGAATTTTTTCATTATGTGGATAAAGTCATCGATTACGATGCGTCGGAAGCGCATCGAAAACCAAGATTTCCTGCGGATGTGTCAGGTGTGTTTTGGCTTCGCGCTACACACCGGTAACGATAACAATAACTCTCGTGGCAAAGATACGAGCCACCTTTTTTTACCCGCTCTTTACCGGTTTTTGGTCCTTTCTGAAAAGCAAAAATTGTTTAAATAAACAAAGGAAAATTGACATTTTTATTAAATTCAATAGGAAAAATTAATTATGTAAATTCAGTAACGATTCAGAGCGTTTTTTCCTGACAGCAAATAAACTGATAAAGTTATCGATCAATAATTCAATAAAATAAAAATAAAATCTTGCAACATTTTGTGTCACGAACACGTTTTTTTCAAGTTTTTTACATTTACAAATACTTACGGGATTTTTCTTTTTTTCATTAGAGTGCCGAGTGTACCACCAATCCGCCGTCCATTCCCAAACATTTCCAACGATATTATGAACCCCGTATTTATTCGGTGGATATTCGGTGACTGGAGCCGTTCCAACAAAACCGTCGTCCGCCGTATTTTCCTCAGGAAATTTTCCCTGCCAGATATTGGTCCTAAAACCAATAAATGTTGCAGAGCAAATTCCTCGAGAAGTATTTTGTTGAATTTTACTTATTTACAAATAATCATTCAATATTTCAAATTATTAAAATCATCGCAACAACAACAATTTAACCATCTATAACTTAATTATTATTATTATATTCCGAAGTTATTCTTACATCAAGTTGATATGAACAAAAATCATGATTTTGAAATTTGTATCATTGGAATACAACGAAATTCTTTTTATTTCATTACCAGAGTCCAAAATTAATCTGTAGTGTGGCGGCGATAATTGAACTATCTTTTTTTTGGGTCCCAAAAACTAAAGGCGCGAGAAAAATTAGAGCAAATTCAAAAAATAAGCAAAGAAATTATTTTTCGATATGTTCCAACGATGCAAACTTCGATACCATCAAAAACGAATGCCTAGTAAAACGTTAGTACCCGATAAAATGAATAATTCAAGTTATAAAATGTTTTTTATTTTTTCTCAAAATTAGAGTCAAAATTGTCTTCATAATTTGATTTGTGCTGCAGTGTGTCCTTTAATAATATTTTACCTAAGAAGATTTGCAGGGGTAAGTTTGTGACCTCGGGGAAATAATAAATGGGAAATGAATCGTTTGGTTTATAAAATAATGATTTTTACTTAACAAAATGTAGAAAAAATGATTGTGAAAAGAAATGATGGGATAAAAGATGTGCAAATAATTTTATTGTTAACGGAGAGAGTCCTTTAGTCAATTTTTACCTATGAACGTTGTTAGGGGTGAGTTTGTTACCCCATGGAAATAATCTTTTGGAAAGTCCACCTTGACAAACGTATTCCCATTCTGCTTCCGTGGGCAAGCGTTTTCCTAGCCATTTGCAATAGGCAACAGCGTCGTCCCAAGATACATGAATTACAGGGTGGTCCAATTTGTCTGGAAAATTGGTAATTAATTCATTCAATTACTTTTCCACACAATTGGTAGCGAAAATGATCTAAAATATGTTGGGACCCACACTGGGTCAAATTGACCCAAAACTGTCTATCGGACCGTCGTCCACAAATTAGGGAACATATTTCCACCAGTCCGGACCACGTAACAGATTTTATCACGCAAGAAATCGAATTGTCACATGTTTAAAATCGTGGAGGGAAAATTTCTAAAACACATGCGGGGATATTTCAGGACCACATGCGTTCCCCGCATGTGCTCCTTTGAGTTAAAAAATAATAATTTAGTGGACATTTGGAAAAAGCTGTTTATTCCAACTTTTTTTCTAGGATCGCAGGAATTGGGTCGTTTCAAAGTTGCAAGGAAAGTTTTGGAAAAGGATTGGAAGCCGAACCCTTCCCAAGGGAGTTATATATTTTTACAGTGTGACTAAAAATGATTGATTAACTTTAGAACCCCGGACATGGGTCGTTTGTGTCTGTGCCATTTAGTCCAAAGTGCTACATTGAGTATTTGCAAAAATTGATGATAAAAAAATGTGTTTTTGGTACAGCAAAAATTTTATGGCATAGTTACAAGTACGAATGAGACCCATAAATTTTTACAGATTATTTTAAGCATAGCAACAAATGGGATCCTTGTTTGGAGATAACGGGTAGTAAAAACAATACTTTTGGGTCCTAGAGACCCAATGGACGGTAGGTTTTCCAGCTTCCTTACGAGTTATGTTGGAATCTGGGCCTTCGGGGTGCCGCCAATCTGCGCCTTTGACAGGAAGCCACCAAGGAGCGTGGGCAACGACTTTTTCAATTTTGGCTTTTGCGCCGTCGCTCATCAAACCATCAAAAACGAACGAATCTCCCATTTTCTCAGCCTCGGTCAAATATTTGGTGTCCTCAACAAACAGCCCAAAATCACTATTGCTAACTTCGTATTTATCGATGTAAAAACTGTCCAAAGTGACGTTTCTCTCGGGGCCTTCACCATCGACTTTGAAAATCGGCTTGTTCGTCCCCATTGTGAATGTTCCACCGCTTATTAAAACCATGCTTTCTTTCTTCGGGTTTTTCCATAACGATACCGTCGGAAATTCATTTTCACATTTGTTATCATCACTTTTTACACATTCAGAATTCGCTTCGGTACCCGATTGCTCTTTCTTTTCACGATTCAAATTTTTACCGCACCCACAATCGCCGGTTTTCTCGTCCGGAGACGCGATGCACGAAACAATTGTAAACAATAATAAAAATACGAAAATATCGAGCTTCCTAGTCATTTTGTACCGGACACGTAAGCAAATCTCGGTCAGGTGTTCGTTCGAGTCATTGTGGTGGAAAGAAGAATTTTTCACTGAGAATAATCATTCGAGCGAATCTATCGAGAATTTAACACTTTTCCGACTGGAATTAATTGTTGCACGTTTGACACGATCAGCTGATCGAGCGGCTTGATTCGAAAACATTATTTAACACCTCAGACCCGATACATGAGATGAAAATTATTAAAAAAAAGCTTAAAAATCGATTTGTATGCAATTAAGAGTATTTAATTGCATCAAATTAATTATCGCATTATTTAAACGAATTTAAACATTTTTTTGCTCGGTCGGAATGGCGCATTCTTGAGAGTGTAAATAACCGATCGTCGGTAACGGAAACTTCTATTACCTTCGAACCGTATTCGAAAGTTCGATGGAAATCAAATTTATTACGATTTCGATTTATGTGAAATGAGTAAATGGTTGTTTTTTTTCCCTTTTCAAAACTTAATCATAACATTATAAGTTAAATGTATATATTTCAGCAAGAAAAATCGATGAAATGTTAGATAGTCGTTATGAAAAGGCACTAAAAAAGACTTTCTCCGTATTTAACCCTCGGTTTGACATCGAGAAAACAAAATGACCTAGAATTAAAATAATTTCCGCGGTAATAGTTTCGCGAAGAGATAATGGAGGGAAATTTGATTAGTTCGAGTCAGCGATAAGTTCGATCTGTCAACTGTACTCACGTGTTTTTCTCAACCATATAATTTTGGCTTTCGCTGCTGCACACATGTCGCAGAGTAAGGAATCGATAAACAAGTGCGAATCAGGTTGAATTGATCAATCAATATTCGGCGGGTACGAATGAAAGCTCGATGAGTAAGAACATTTTTTTTTTCAAGTCAACATATCGAGGAATCGGTTGAGTGTCTCTGAGACTCCCTAATTCAATTTTGTTATTTGAGAAGAAAATAAAAGTAGAACGAAATTCTCAGGGCTGATCAAGAGCCCCGAAAAGCCCCTAGAAATTTGTAGGTTTTTATTCAGCTATCCCTGGCTCAATGCTGATTGGCTGGAACGATGACCTCGCTTTTGTCACACCCCGATGAGGTTCGGATGAGCGGAGCGTTCGCGAATATAAATCTAATCGCTAGTAAAGTTTGGGCTTACGATACCGAGGATAAATATCGTAAATTGAATCAGTCCTTGTGGCTTCAGGTATGAGAACGAATGACTCAACTTCTAAATACTATTTCGCGTCAAAAAAAGGGAAAAAACAATCCTAGAAAAATAAATTTTGAAAAAAAGCCTAGAAATATTTGTGGGGAAATATATGAAAGTTTGGTGGTGAAACTAGAAAAATTGATGTTACCTCGATTGGCTAGAATTGTAAATTGAGCGAGACGTACAACGGGGATAATACAAAGAAGAGGCCTCGAGTCCGAGATTTAATACCAGCCTCGAGATTAGCTCAATATGGCAACTACGAATACAACGAAGAACGTGAAAAAATGTACAATTACGATGTGGCCAACGAGGATGAATGGAATTTTGAGATACGAAACAAAAAAGAGAAGAAAAGGCCGTGGTACGGCGGAGAAGAGACGAGTGGTTGTCACGTGGAGCCATGGCTTCTGAAGCACGTTGAGGACTGTTTTGTAAAGCTAATCTCATTGCCAAGGGTGCCGTTATTGGCGGGTAAAAATCAGCTGTTGCACGACGAAGACAATGGTTAGTACGGTTGAAAGGAGCGAGCAGAAAATTAGCAAAATTCTACTTCTATAAAAAGAATACAAACCCAAAAAAATAACCAAATAATGCAGGAAAATACATGGCGATGCCTTACACGATCGACGACACGAACGAGTTGCAGTTGCAGTCGAGAATAATGAGCAAAATCGTTAAAGATTTGTGGGCTTCGAGACGTATTGACGATTCGTCTCGAGGTCAGAGACCATCGACCAATTATTCCAACACACGATTTATTAACGACGAAGTGACGTCACAGGATGAAAAAAATTGTAAAATTCGACGATACTGCGTCGACAAAAGAACAGAAATACGAAAAACTTATCAACAAAATCATTCTTACGGGCTTCGCCACGATAGAAATTACAATACAAAACGATCCAGTCTTTTCTATCCTGTCGCTACCAATTCAACGATACAAACTCGGCCAATTGTGCCAATACTTTGTCCGGACGTTGCTGAATTCTTTCCCAAAGGCCCGCACCTTATTAACGAGGAAGAACGACAATCCATACAATATTTTCCCTCTTCGGCTGAGCCCAGCTACAAAGAGGAATTATTCCCATACAACCAAACCCACTTTTCAGCCTCTTCGAGCTTCAGTCACGTAAAGTTCATTCAAACTCTTTGTTCCACGGATTTAAGGGGACACGCACACTTAACCCTTTGCTTCGCCTTGAAAAGCTCAGTGTTCCACCCTTTTTTCGCAGTTTTTTATTTATTAAAATATTTTTTCAACAACAAATACCGAGTTTTTTGTTTATAAATCATCCCGACACCGTTCGTAAGTGCGAAACAATAACAACAGTCATTAGTTCCCAATTGCAAAAATACGACGTACAAACGAATAGTCGAAATTCCTACTTGCTCATGATAACATCCATTCTCTAATGATCCGTTTGGAAAATGAAAATGGCAATTTTAGTACAAACTTAATACACTGCAAACTATTTTACAGAATTTTTTCAAAAATTTTCATCTGCAAGTTTTTGCTTTAAAAAATCAAGATTCTGTCGTTTCTTTACCAGATCCAAACTAACGATTGTTTATTCCCATCCACCATTTTGAATTTTCTAATTTTGTGGTAAAAATCGTAATCAGCAAAACCAGAAAGTCATAAATCCAAAATTTCAAGCAAATCGTACGTAAGGAAACATTTGTGCACGAAAGGGATTCAAAGGGTAAAAAAGTCAGAAAAAACATTTTTTAGGCCAATTATTGGATGAAATTGGATGAAAGTTTTTCAAGGTTAAAACAGTACATTTCGAAACGTATTACCAAAATCTCTAACCTGCTGAAAAAGAGGTTTATTTGCGAGAATTTTTTCATTCACTGAATTTAAAAATAAATTTGAGTGATTTCGCGTTCATGTCGAAAAAAGGACAAAAAATCATTTGTTTATAACGAAATCTTACTAAACGGTGGATTCGAAGCTGCTGTGTAAATAAGACCCGAAGTTAGCAAGCAGTAGAACTCAAAAAAATTTCAGCCGATTTACTTCGAATTTCGACAATGTCTAAGAAATTCCATTTACTACCGAAAGACGTAGGATTTTTTTCATAAGTTAACCAATTTTTGGGTTACAGCCGATTGTACTCGATTTTTTTTGCCGAAAAATGCAACTTTTGCTTTGATAACTTCGCCATTTTGACAAAAATCAATACTTCGAAAAACTGCTAAGTATTTCTCTAGGTGTCAGTATGGAGAAACCTTAAAAATGAGTTTTTTTGTTCGAAAATAATAATTACGGTATTTATGCTGCTCGCCGCGGACTACCTTGCCCAATAAACGGTCTCCTTCATGTCGCTGCAGTTCGGCCATTTTGGGAAGTACAAATTATTAGGTACCAAAAGAATGTCGAAAAGCACTTGGCCGATTTGTTCAAAATTTGTCAAGCTCCTTGTTTCCGCAAAGAATTGTCTATCGCGAATCGTAGGATTCTTGTTTGGGAGGGCACTCAGTTTTTGTGTCTTTGACAGAAAGCCAAAAAGTTTTGGTTCAGAAATTGCCATTTTTTTCACTTAAAACTTGGCCAAAAAAGTCAAAAAACAATTTTTTTCAAACCAACTGTGATGCACGAAAGATTTTGAGGTAGCACGATCGCTGTAATCCCGTGAAAAAAGTTATATGCGTTGTGTACCAACCAATTATGGCGGTCGACTAAACTGAACGCGAAAAACTTTTGGGCGCGCCTGTATTCAGAGTGCTAATACATAGAAAACCGGTCTATACAAACACACGCACACCATGCAATGGCGATTCTAGTCACGATTGTGCAACGTCGCAGAGAGCACACAACAGTATTGTTTTTATTCCTCTGTTACTGTTAGCCCTCTGTCCTCTACAGAGGACAAATAATCGCTGCGACTGTACATTGTAGCCGGACAGTATTCGCTCGTTCGTGTACGGATGAAAACTTGATAAGAGTTAAAATCTTCTTTTCGTTAAAAGTTCACTTCAAAACGATCGATCGAAATAATTTTTTTTTTTCAATTCTTCGCAAAACATTTATTTACATTAAACTATTTTCTTTAATAAAAATCTGTCAAGGCGTTTATTTGCTACGATTGAAAAAGAGCGACAGTCAAAACGTCGAACATTGTCAAATTTCACGAGCTCGGAGATACTGCAGTTTTTTTTTAAGTAATACAAATTTTGAAAAAATATTTCGACGCGACGATTTGCAATCGTACTTTCTTAATATCCCATGCCAATTTTATTCCTCAATCGATTTTTCGTGGAGGTACACCCGGTGCCGTTTTGCTATTTAAGAAAAAATAAATACGTTTCCCAAAATGTGTTTTTTACCACGAAAAACCTTCGTTCAAATGCTCCAATGGTTTTTCCAAAAACAAATTCTTTCACAACTGCTCATTTTTAACCCTGTAAAGCTCTGTTAACTGAATAGGGATCTGAACAAAAAATCCGAAAATGAGCGAACGTTTTCAATCAATACTACCGTCAGTTTGGATCTCGTACAAAAACGATTGGATCTTTATTTTTTTTTTTAGCTGTGTCTGCTCGTCCGGCAGCCGGACGAAAACGTGACTATTATTCGTCCGGAAAATTGTATAAATTATATATTTCATGTATTTTCATTTTATACAAAATGTGGTATATCTTAACCCCTTACCTCACACACACGCATACACTTCATAACTTTGAACCGTGTCTGAATGGTTCAATGCGTATCCGGACGAATAATCGCACATAATTCGTCCGGGTAAACGGTTTTCAATAGTTTTTGGATGGATTCGGACGAATCGAAGTACGTAATTCATCCTCATATAGAATTTAATGATTTTTCATCATCTCAGGATGTGGGATAAACTTCCGAAAGCTGTAAAACAATTCGTCGAAACACAATTCGTCAAAGTTTTGGGGGAAATTCGTCAAAAATACTGTTTTGAAAACTATAACGTGAAATATTTTTAGAGACGATTAACCATCGCGGCAAATATTCATAAAGATTTTCAATTATAGCGGGAAATATTCATAGAAATTGTCAACAATAGCGAGAAATAATCATAGAGGTTTTCAAATACAGCGGGGAATACTCCAAAAAAATGTCAACTATAGCCCGAAATATTCATAGAAATTGTTAACTATATCAGGCATTAGTTATAGACATGTGAGATGCTTCACAGCAACTAATGTCGTAGATATGTTCTACTAATATACGTAACCTATACAATTTTCCGGGCGAATAATATTTAAAAACTCATCCGACTGCCGGACTAGCAGCCACTGCGATAACAAAAAAAAAAAAATGTGAATTTTCTCAATTACTTTTGAAACAATATTGAATACAAATAGCCCATCTTTCAGAACAGACAGAAAATAAAATATTGTTGTACCCTTAATTGAACTTTTATTTTTCATAGACGGTGATGTCAGAGATCTTTTTTTACTGATTTTGCAGATTCGCTATTAATCTTACATGCAAGTTGCCTGGAAATGTAGGTTTACACTTTAATCCCCGTTTGGACCGAGGTTACATAGTGAGAAATTCAAAAAGTCGTAACTCTTGGGAGAACGAAGAAACGTGTTCTCCAGCGGTTCCGAGCTCAACACTTTTCGAACGAGATTCTTATTTTCATTTGGTGATTTTTTGTGGAACCAATGATTTTCTTGTAAGTATAAAATTTAGTTTGACACTAAATTTACGGAAGGGTGTTAATTCAGATGAGTCCCCCGAATGGAAATGGGCTCCTTAAGAAATGGAGTGAATTTAGTGTTAATTTTGAAAGTAAAAAATGAATTCGTTTTTTATGAGAATTGGGAATGAATTTTTTTTCTTTCAGATAGCAGTTAACGGTGAACACTTTTGCGAGTTCCATTATCGATTTCCACTAGAAACGATCGAAGCCTTGGAAATCGTTGGGGGAGTCGAGGACGTGCGAACGCGAATAATCAATCTTTGCATTTATCCAGACCCAAAAATTTTCAAACCATTAAGAAATCTAAAGCTTAATGAAAAAAAGCCCGTTCTTGAGGATCTCGTAAGACTGCATTAAGGCGATTAATGAATTATTTTTAAAAATCATAAGAAAGGCTCCAAAGTTTTTTATTTGACGAATTGTTTCAGAAAGTACCAGTTACTGTAACGATTGATCAAGACTTTAATTATGGAGCACGCATTTTTATCAAGGGAAGACTCAAACTCCTTCCACATTCGTGAGTACATTATAAATAATTATAATCAAACAGAATTGCGAAAAAATAACATTACAACTTCGAAATAAATATTTGTGTAGAGTTCGTTAAATAATAATAGCTTTAAAATTATGTATTTTCAGAATCATCTCATAATCAGTTGCCACAAATTTTATTCAGTACCTATTTTTTTTTACTCCGAATTACATCAAAACCAAATATTATTCACATGTTACTGCAACTTTTTTATTCGACCTTAATCGCTTTTTAAAAAAATGTGAAATTTAATAAAATATATTCGACATTTGCTGTAGATTCTACGTTAATTTGCAAAAGGGCGAAATGCTGTATCCACATCCGGAAATCGCATTGCATTTAAATCCAAGATTTCAATATGGCAGTCGGACTGCGTGTGTTGTGATGAATTGTTGGGCTGACGGCACGTGGAGCAACGAGGAGAGACACGAGGGCCAATTATCCTGGGGTCCCGGACGTGATTTTCTATTAACGTAATGACACACATTTTTTCCCCTCTCTGTTAACTTGCAAGGCCAAATGGCGTTTAAATACATTAATCAAATTGATTAAATCGTTCAAAAGTCGCGACACAAAGACTGTTATACAGAAACAAATATTGCAATTTTGCAAAATAAAAAAAACGACCGTTACTTAATTGCCAATAATTAGTATTAAACATATTCCTCACTGAAATATTTCTTTTTAGTCAAGTTTATTCCGGCTGATAATATTTGTAAGGTTTACAAAATTTATGAGGGAGATTTGAAAAGTGGAATCTTTTTATTCAGATCGAAAGCCATATTTTTTTCAAGATTATGGGAGATTGAGTGAAAAGTCTTTAAATAACGTTTTGTGATTAAAAACTGATTTGTCTTGTTGGACCATTTTGAGACAAATTTTTTCGTAGATAAATTATATTGTTTATTTTTATTTTTGTTTTTTTTTTTCAATTTAGGATACGCTGTGAATACGAGGGTTACATGATATGGCTCGGTGACAAGATGATCGGCGAATTTAAGCATCGATTGCAGCCAACGATCGTCGATACTCTGAAAATATCGGGTGACGTAGTTCTCTACGAGATTGCTATGAGTTGCGCGTGACATTAATCCCCCTCCCTTTCTCCATATCCCTTGGCATCGTACGACGACGGATGATATTTTTTCCGAGAGTACATTTTTCTCTTTCTCAAGTCAAGTTTCTTCAAGCATCTCTATCTCCAGATCGTGGATAATTTTTTTTTATACACATATACATATATCTCTCTCTCTCTCTATATATAT
>JABSMR010103628.1:0-12302 GCA_018902295.1 Dusona sp. PSUC_FEM 10030013 | reverse complement strand
GTGTGTGTGTGTGTGTGTGTGTGTGTGTAAGAGGAAAAGGAAAGAGTAAGAAACTAAAAGAACGTGAAAGAGTTGAGAATGCTGGTAGGAAGAAGAGAGATATTTAAGAGGGAGAAAGAATAGCCACAGGCAAAGAAGATCCGAGAGAGGAGGACGTAGATTCGTGCGTGCTGGCGTTCGTAACACGTAATATCCGAAGATCCCTCGAGCTGCTGGCTCTCACTCCCTTGATGTGCGTGCCGGCATGCGTGCGCTCGCGTTATGACTTCAAGACAGAGATAGACATATCGTGTATATACGTATATATTTAAGATGGAGTGAGAACGGCACTCTTTACGGCGAATTATTATTTAAATGCTTGGGGCGGAGGGTGGAAGGTGCACACCTTAAGAATAACGAGAGCCACACTCATCACGACTCACTGTACTTAATGTCCCCATTGGCGTCTGTAAACGAATGGAAATATATTTAATAAATTATATATACTTGTTCGGTTCATGTATTCCCAATTACGAAACTTTTGATTTTTCATGATTTTTTTTTAACGTTAGATTATTAACTATTTTCATGCCATAGCACTATTCATTAGCCCGTGACCTGTTATCCAAACAATTTTTTTTTCTATACAAGCTAATAGAGTGTGTCAAATTTGAGGTATCAATTTTTTTTCATTATTTACGCAATCTTTCGAAACTGTATACATATATATATCTGCCAAATAAAAATGAAGAAATACAGCTTGAAGCTTCAGGTCGGGGTCGTAACGATCAAGGCTTTGGAGATGATGAGACAGAGCAGAGGAGATGAGAGTTGTGAAGAGGTTAAAGAGACCGGTGTGACGCAGCGATCGGTCACGGTTTTGATACACTCACGCGTGTAACTCGACCACTTGGTTAACCCAATCTTCCTTTTCTCCTTCCTCTCAATTTCTCTTTCTCTCTTTCTTCGTATCTTAAACCTGTATGCTATTCTTATTTCCGTTCATTTTTCTCTTGGAGAATGTCTTGGACAGAGTCTCGTGCACCTCATAAGTGTATGCGTGCGAATGGTAAAGTGTATTGATATATATACATATATATATAAATCGATTTCCAGTTAAAAAGTCGTAATTGACATTACTTTGAGACTTAAATACATCTTAGCCTACGCCCTTTTGTTAATAAGAAGACGATATATACATGGTTACTTTTCTTTTTGCATGCTGCGTGCATGCGGGCCTCTGTCGACGATTTAAAGACCCTCAAAGCCTGTTCTCGTACGATGGCATCGTGGCGGGTCAATCTGGCGGCGCTAATGCGACGACCGAACGACTCATGACTATTTAATAGACTTCCCAGCAGTTTGAATTTACTACGCAATAATTGCAGTAGTTTATACTCAAAAGTATATACTTACATATATATGTATGTATGAAACCAATAAAAAGTACGTCAAGAGAGTATATTAAACGTGGACCAAACCGTATTAGTGCAATTCTCACAATGACCTCTTTCTGCCTGTCAATTATGCAGTTTTGTGTAGCCATATATAAATATTGTAATAAAATAAAAATGAAATGAAAAAACTGTGCAATCAACTTTTCAACGCCAGACTAAAATAAGCGGGCAAACCTATATAGGATACGATGAGTTGTAGTTTAATACACAAGAGAACGTTAATCACTTTGCCGACGCAGTAATTTTATCGATCACGATCAATAGAATGTTTGCTACATACTCTTCTGTGTATGATACCGCCTGTACTATCCACATCAAACGATAAATTCTTCACTTATCCGAGCTACGCGTGATCCACATTCTTCCTTCATTTGAGTTGAAAACGCGTTGGCAGAAAAGAAATAATGAGATCAATCCAAGAGAAGCATGAAGTATCTACCATATATTTTCTATTCATTTAATTGCTCTACTCAATTGTCCAAGTGTGGAATTAAAAGACAAATGAATTAACAAATTCAACAAAGCTAATAACGATTAGTCAAATGGAGGCTTAAAAAAAAACTTTCAACCGCTAATTAAGATCGATATATTTGTTTAATTATCAAAGCGAAAATTTTCCCCAATCTTTTTTATTCCAATAAAAAAATAGTCGAACGTCAAACAATTTACGGAAGGCAATCGAATATTCGCAGCCATTCTATAACTATAAATTCTTGCCAATATACTTCGATACAATCGTTATAGAAATTCTAAATCTGGGGTTAACTATATCAATCACTATATATCCTCTATTTATCTTATAACTATAGAGAACGAGGAGCTCGCAATATCGTAGCTGTATACATCGATATAATAATAAACGAGTGTACGAATCCACACAAGAACTATGCGCACACGTGTCTGCACTCACGGACGGACAATGGTCAGGAAATAATAAAAGTTGTGCGGGAGCTCTACCGTGATGCATTTACTGTATATGTTTGACTAGGTATACAATATTTGTATACTTGTATATGGTGTGCGTGGGCGTTGATTATCAGGCTTTAAAGGGGCCGGTATACCTCATCCGTAGAATCTCACCATTATATTATTATTATATTCTCGAACACGTTTCTATGAATGTGTATAGAGAATCCAATTGCCATTATAGCACTTTCCAGGATTATAAAATATGCTAGTACGTAGTTGCTTAAGGCAGGACGTTTCAAGTGATATTTCTACGATAAAATACAAAGTATTATATATGAGTATTAAGAAAACAAACTCATTTACTCACGGAGTGTGGCAATATCTTTGCGAGAAAGCCTGAGAAGTAATCGCGAAATTGTGACGAAAGACGTGCATAATGTTTCATTTCTCTCTCCGATGCACCGTTGATGAGATATTAATTAATTGGTGGTAACCAATCCGATGAGTGGAACCTGCAACTATTAGGAAGGGGATGGCGCACCCCGCCCTTGCAGTCACTCTGGATGTAAGAAAAATCTTACATAGAGATCTTCAGACGACGGTAGTGGCGATAGTCAGCTAAGGGAATAAAGTGCCACTTTGATGGCGACTGCTAGGTATGTGACGAGAAACGCACGGTCATGTGCTAATTTATAGACGTTACGTATAGACTTTCCGTTTCGGCTATCCTATCAGGTACTGCCCAAATTGGCTGGATCTCCGTTGTTTACTTACTTTGAAAATGGACATTTCGAACCTTCGTGGAAGATGTTTACTTTTCAAAAATATACAAAGAAGCCCATTTTAAGACGAACTCAAATTTCGTTTCTTGGTCTATTTTGAAACGACCATTTTTAGAAAATTTGGTGCAATTTGAATGTCAATGAATATTGAGCATTTATCGAATCCTCAGGGTACATTAACGTGCAGCAAAAATAGAGTTGGAATTATTTTTGGGAAAAAGTCGAAATATATAACAAAAATGAAGATCACAATAATGAGGATTTCATATAATATTTTATTCGAATTCAACTTATTATTTTCTTTTGTAAATGTGATTTTTTTTTAAGATTCCCAAAATTGTAGTTACGTTTCGGCAGTGACTTGCCTTATTTTTCGAAAATTAACAATTTGCCAAAGTACCTCGTAAAATTGAATTGATTGGATATCGAAATTTCTAAAAATAGTTTTTGGTATGTCAAACATAAAAAAAAATGCAGATGTTCAATCCCGCCTAATGACAGTGACACCTTAGTGCCCACACTAGCACAAATAAACTTTTGTTTTGAGGCTAGAATTGCCCGCCACTGAAATCCGACTTGTTTCAAAACCTATGTGTAAAACCGTGGACACAAGCATTATCTGTCGACGCATGCCACTCCCACTTTTTCTTATCGCAGCACCAGATTGTCTTCACGAATAAATATTCTGCAAACGATATATCGAAGAGAAAAATAGATAACAACTTTCCCTTCAAAATGTTAGAGCTAATATTTTGTAAATTTATATCTTCAGCGCAAGCGCGTTTTTTTTTTCAACAGCTGATGAATGTATTGATTATGAACATTCAAATGGTTCGCCATGCTCAACATGGAATGTCATGAGCATACATAGAGCATATAATAAATCTACGTGTATACAAATCAATGAATATTACGTAAAAGAGACCATTTTAAATTTCGAGGAAAAATGTGTGGGCATGAATACCACAGAATAATGCTAATAATGATGAATAGCAGGATAGCTGACGTTGAGGTCTTTATCGGACAATGAGAAATTGTTGAACGCGTGTGTCGTTCTCTAATGGTTTGTAGATACTCTCGAAAATTTGACAAAAGAAAACGAATGACCGAGTATACATTCATATATATGCACATAAATATGAGGGAGTGTTGGTAAGCGTTGGTAAACGAGCTGATGGTCAGCTCTAGGTTTATCTATGGTATAAACCGTTTATAGCTGTTGGACTTTTCGTCGTCGTAGTCGTATAGTCGATGTACGGTCGAACGCGTGCCAAAACTCACTTCCAACTCTCTTCTCTTTAGGGACAGCTGTGGCTCTGACATTTTTTTTATGTGTATATCTTAACGTGTATGTAGAATACATACATCGATGTGTATGTATACGAATGTGTACGAGGGAGAAAGAGAGAGAGAGAGGGAGATGAAAAATTTTAGCCATACGTTCATCACCCCCGCAGCTGCACTCTTTTAACCGACTGACCAGCAGCCGCCCACGCGTCCGACTCTCAAAACTGGACAATGCAGTTCGTGCTTTCAACGACCGAGATGAAAAATCAGTTTTACTGGTATTTTCCACCGTGAATAGAGTGAGAAAGTGAAAGATGAGGGTGGACGATGTCCAGCCCTCCACCATCAAAAATTTTGCGTGGAATAAGCGCCTTTAATGCGAGCATTTGTATGTGTACATATATTTTTATAGACGTACTCAGATGTTGTATTTTTCATTGTATTATATATAACATTTGCCCTCGGCCAGACACTTATATCCATACTGTAAAACGTTCCACTCCCAACCGTAATTGGGTTTCAATTGTTCAGTTTTTCCTTTACTTCGTACGCCATTGTTCTCCTTTTTCTTTTATTTCCCGCGCGAATGTTCGATCAAGTTGGATTGATTGAACAGAGTTGAAGCTCGCGAGACAAGAACTATGGTTGCTTCGATTCCCATTGGACATGCGAGCTTTACACAAAGCTGTATTGGGCGTGAACCTGTCATTTGGACGGAATGATTTCTTAAACACGCGGCCGCCTCTATGATATTTCAACTTAATCGTTAATGTAGCTCAATGTTACAGTGTAAATTTACTCCTTTAAATATCGAAGCAAAAATTGCTAAACACGTTGACTTTAAAATTTTCATAAACAATAAAATATTTTCTTATTTTTAATTATATTTCATTGTATCATAACGTTGAGAAAATTTAGCATGATTGTTCACTATAATTGAAACTAAATTAATCGGATAAATGTTCTAATTGTAGTCAGCATCGAAGTGATTCTTGACCGAGAACGGGTGCTTAAAATTGCTACCGCTGTCGAGTCAGCCGACGGTACAGATGAGCGCGTGCGCTCGACAATTTTTGTGGGAGGTGTCAACACGTTGCTCACTCGTCGCGTAGGTTAAAATGGCACGCGTCTCTTTACGGTACCCGTGGACTAGTGAAAACCTCGCAGCATCAGTGACAGAGGAGCTTTTCGTTACATTGTATGTTACATGAAGTAGAGGGAGCTTTGAAACGAGAGCAAAACGTCGAGGACCTCGACAATTCTCTCTCTTTCTCTCTTCCTTCATCTATCTCTGTCTCTCGTTTGTGCACAGAGTTATAAGATACTTAAACTTCTCCTTTTTCCTCTACTGAAAACATCGTAAGCACACGCGCAACACGTACAAATATATGTAGACATTTATGTATGTATATAATAAAACGTGTAAATTCTAGAAGGAAGCCCGTCTGTTACGAGGGTGATGAACCGACGCCTCACCAGGGACGTTGCATTTTCAATGCCTTAAGATTTCAGTATAAAAAGTCAACAAAATTTAGGGTAATAGTATATATTGCGCGTGGCACAAAATTATAAGAAAACATATCAGTAAAATTAGAAGAAAAAAGAATACCTTCGCGGAAAATGATCAGATACTCTAACGAGCGATCTAAAAAGCTAATTATTTATGATTTCCATTCTAAAAAAAGTTTCTACTCGGGTGTAAAAGAATTTAAAGATATCAAGTTAAGGGGAAAAAATAGAGTATCTCCGGTGGTCAAAAGGTTGTAACAAAGAGTAAAAAGGGATCAAGAGTCGAGGCCAAGCGCCTACAGGGCTTTCTGGTCGGTTTCTCATGTTGGTGACTACGAAAAACGCGAGCCTTATGTATAATATAGAGATGTACAGTATATATACTACAAGAGAAAGCAGTATTGGCGTTGGTGACCGGCGTGTGCCATGGGGTCGTGGTATGGCAAAAGCGAGGGTTGGCTTAAAGCCACGGTTAGGTCTCGGGGGTGGAAAAGTGAGACGAGTCACGGGACCATGTTATTCCAGCAAAAGTGAAAGAGGAAGAGGGAGTAAGAGTGCGAGAGAGAGAGAGAGAGAGAGAGCGAGAGAGAAAAAAAGAAGGGTAAGTCTGAAAAGAAAGCGCGAGCGACGAGAAGCTAAAGGTGGCGCGTGCCTGCTCGACACCCTACTTCAGTTTCAGTGAGTAGGGGGTGTGTAACACCCATAAATAAATAGGGTTTCCGTCTTCGGTTGCGGCAGACTCGCGCGCCCTGCTCGTTCGACGGTCCTCAAAAAATATACGAGTGTGAGATCTGGGGGAAAATATATAAAGGAGCAAGGTAGAGAGAGAAGTGAGAAATCCAGAAGAAGTGAGACTTGTCAGTTTCGTAGATATTAAGGCAGTCGAAAAGTGTGGGGGAACGTTGCTAAGATGATATAGGACGTTTTATATGTGTGTATAATACGAAAACATATATATTTTGTGATAGTATGCATATAGATGTATTTACGCGAGCTACGTTAAACACACTTTGACTTTTGTGTCCCCATGGTCTCTCGACTAACTTCTATATCTGCCATACGTACAGTAGTATATCTCCAAAAACTTTACAGAGGGATGTTCGGCCCCTTGTAACCCGAAAAGAAATAGGAAAGAGGAAGGGAGAGAGCGAAAGAGAAAGATAGGTTCTGTATTTCCTCGTCACTCGTTTACAGATATTTTTAGAAAAAAACTTCGGTAGATGCAGGCAGTTTTACATATTTCAGGAAAGAGCGCTATGACGAAGAGCACAGCTACTGGTATTTCGGCCACAATTCGAGGGACGAGAAAAATGTTCTGTATATGCCAGTTGCTTCGTTTATAACCAGCATATATGTATATATAATAGTAGGGACGCTACACTCCCTCTTCGTAAACATAACTCAATTGCTAAATATCAGAAAGACGTATTCCTCATTACTTAGCACGCCAGGCCCACAGATGAATACACCCTTTTGAATTTTCTCTACAAGAAGGATTACTAAAAGGCAGTCCCCGCGACTGTCGCAACTCGCAGAGTGATCTCTATGTATAGAACAACGACGTTGATCCCTCATTACGGAAGTAAAACCATGAAATTGTTTTTTTTTTTTCTTTCCCGAAGTTGAAAAGATCCGTCGCGTTTATCCGTCATCGTATTCGAAAAAAGAGGCTATTGAAGGGGAAACGTTTAAGATTCAATTGACAAAAAAGAGCAGAGAGAAAAAAAGAAAGAGTAAATCCTTGTTCAGGTTTTTTTGAATCTATGGCTCTGCAACTCTCCTGTTTGTTCAATAAAATTGATTATTTTTCAAAAATAATACATTTACCATAATTTATATTTGTAGCAAGAACAAGACATACGTCATACACGTGAAATCTTTATTTCAACAGTATTGTTTATCCAGAATAATTGTTGTAACTATACATATTGAATGAGTTATTCGTCGTTGCATAACTAGTGGGAGGGCGAAAGACACACGGAATCGATGCAATCTGAAAACGCGAGCACGAGCGAGAGGGAATTTCAAGCTCAGCCGCAACTGGTTTTCAGTGAGTACAGCATGAAGAGATGGCCAGTTGTTGTGAGAAGAGAGGGAAGATAGTTTCTTTGATATGATAAATTGGCTGTTTATGCAAATTATTCGCTAACTTGCTCTTGGCATACGTTTGTGAAATGTACGTACACACATATAATACATATGAACATTTATATACATATATATATATATCGATATGCACTTTACGTCTTTGTACGACGAGTTGTGTGTGTTTGAGCCTCTCTTCTTCTGGTCGTGCTCTGGATCTCGCACACAACGATGTTTTACACGAGAGGGAGCAACGAGAGTCCACCTGCGAGCATGTAAAAAGGTGTCACGCGATAATCCTCGGGGCGAGTAATTAAATGCCTCGAAGGAACGTCCTCAAGTTGATTTTCCAGATAAACATACTACTCTCGGTTGCTCCGTGTGCATTCTGCTTATTACACCACGCGTTTCTCGTATTCTGTACTTATCGTTTACATATTTCTCCCTCCACTATTTATGCATATATCTGTATATTTACATTACATATATTACATATATTTATACACGTAAATCTGGAGATGGAAGCAACGGTTTTCCAACGCACGATGGGTTTGTATATATATCTGGACGCCACGTGCGTGAGCAGTGTTGATCGATAAATGATTTACATCGATAGCCTAAATAATGGTTCAGGAAGTTTCCACTATGTGTTTATCCGCATTATTGTTGAATGATTCTCGCAGACTTTAGACGAAAATTTACGAACTCAACTGTTTTTTAAACGTTCGTTCCACAAACTTACTGTATGATATCATAGGGAAAAATATCATGGGAAACGAACTTTTATTGTTATGGTGTGTGAACAGCAAAGTATATAAGATTTGCCATGAGATAAAAAACATTCTTTCAACGAACCTTTACCACTGATAATTAAACATTTATATCACTGTATCGTTCGTAATCTTTGTTTTTTTTTCCAAGATAAAATGAGGTCTCTGCACTATGTGGTACTTTGGGTATTGTGCCAAAAAATAAAGTCCAAAGCATCAGTAGCACTCTCGGTGTATACAGTACTTCTTCTTTTCGTTTCGTTTATCCGGGGGTCGTTTTTGTGTAACATATACGCACGTACGAGACTTGCGCACCCTTCACGAGCACGACAACGTCAACGACGAAGAAGACGACGACGGAAGGACGTCCGCATTACGAGTAAATATTTGAAGATCTCGAGTCGTTTCGGGTGGAGTAGAGATCTCTCTCCTCATAAAAACGGTGCTGGTATATTAGCAGCATATACGAGGGCGAATGGAGCACGTACGGAGATCGACGTGTGCGTTCTCTCCTTTATTTTTCTCTCTCACTCTCTCTTTCTCTTTCTCTCTGTCTTTCTTGTTTCGCGTATGTCTCTCGTGGAGAGACTCGCGGGGGATTCCCAAACCGCGAGTGTATACACGCGAATACGCCACATATGTGCGGTCTCTTCAGCGCCCTCCTTCGACAAAACATATAGCATGTGACAAAAGTAATGCTTTAAATACAAAGAATTGCTCGATCAAAACAGTCTGCGGAGAAAAGTCCTTAGCCATTTTTCTCTTGGATGCATCGGTAATGAGATATTAACTTATAAGTTACAACCAATCCGCAACGACGATAAGAAAAAGTGGGAGTGTCAAGCATAGAACGATAACGTTCGAAATTACTTGCGATAGCTACGAAAGCAGGGCGTGATTCCTCGACTCTATGCTTTTGTTAGAAGCTTACCCAATTCGTTATTACTATTTGATGAATATCTCATAAGAGCTGCATCGCAGAACAGGATGACCAAACACTTTTCTCGTTAATATTTCGTAATCTGTTCATCCTCTGAGCTTTCAGCGCGACTTTTAGACCACTGTATATACGAAACTTCGTTGTTTATACGCAACCCCCGATGCAGATGCGAATCTGTACGGTTTTTTAATTCTCTCTCTATCTCTTTCTTTTTCACTAGCAGCCTTATTGGCTCTGGGAGATAAATAACTATGGGACTGTATGGGGGAATTTACGAACGTTGCAGAGTAATGGCATATGTCGTCGTACATATATTTGTGCCTGAGAAACATCTTGAGTTTGTTAGGGAAGAACGCCTCGAAATGTTTTGTTTATGATTGATCGTCGTTGCATGGTTCGACCGTATATAGTCTTTATAGCAATTCGAATTTTATGAAAAGCTCACCATGAAAATTAGTCGAAGAAGTACATTTTTATCTGTGGAAGCCAAGTCTGTCTCATTTAACTTCTGAAACTTTAAATAATTCTCCTAAAATTGATCGTAGACGTATTGGAAATTGAGCTGATCCTCCGATTCGCCAAACTTGGCTTAATTATACAAATCGGAATTTTCTATTTTTCACACCATACGAATTATAAATGATACTCTCAGAGTTTTTCCAAAAGTACCCAAAATTTCCTGAATATCAGAGTCAGATATTTCTAGTCTTAATTCATGAATTTCTCTATCCAAATCTTCGTCTAGATGTACACCGTCAATGTTCGCAACTTTAATAGAACATGTCAATAACCATCAGACCAATAAGACAGACTTGAGAGAATCTAATTTTGAATAATTCAGTTACAAAATTACATCTCGTGTAATATTATACCTGTCGATTATAATTAGCTATAAATAATCTATCTGCAATGTGTAGAGATATAATTTATTCTACATGCTCTGAATGATTAATGACTCATGTGTAAGTAATTAATGAATGTCAAAGTACATGATAGTTCGTATTATTTGCCTCCAATCTGTTCCATTCATATTTAATATTAGTCGCCATTTCATAGCAAAAGTCTCGATTGAATTATGATATTTTTGGAAGGTAAATTAAATACGATGATTGGTACACTTTTTTGCAGTAACTATTAGCGAAATAAATGAAAAATTATATTCTGTTAACACAATATAAATTTCGATTGGAATAATGAGTTTTTCCATATTTTCATTTATTAGAATATTAATTGTACCGAGTTCCCGCGGTTTTATCAGAGGCCTAAAATCGTGAGATTTATTTTCAGGTCATTCGGTGACCAGGATCTGGAGCAAACGAGGATATGAGATTTACCATATAAAATAGTATCGGTAGCTTAAATATACATCTTTCTCTGTTGGATCAGATTAAAGCGAATCTGAGCAATTACGTAAGTGCACGGACCCGTTCAACTCCATGTATTTAATGTATATTTATATATTGTATGGGCTTTGCAATTGTGGAACAGTATATTACGTGCTTCGACGCGGCGATGTGCATTGACGGTGGAGAATATACATATATACACTTTCGTCTTGAAGATATATCATAAGGTCTACAATAAATGAGCAAAAGATAAATATAAGTAGATTTTCTTGTCAAAGTGCATCACGGGCTGCTCATTGGAAATATATCGTAGAGAAAAACATATAAGTAATCTAGACATTTGAGAATGAACAAGTAGTATCTATTCAGTATTTATTTTTTCTAAATAGCTGAAGTATTATTTATTACATTAATTTTTTTTAATCCCATATGCTTCACCATTATGGTAAAAATACCACGAGATCGTTCCAAATGATAGCACACAATTGAAGCCTTTGAAGTTAAAAAAATGATAACAAATAAATATGAAAACGAATTATGGCGCGAATCTTCAGGAATAAAAGTGTCAAAAAACTCATTCATGTGAAACAGCGGCATCTAATTGTTCGACAAAAATTCATTGTATTTTTTTCGACAGGTGCACAACGAGCTAGCCATATTTTTTTCTCGTAGTGATTATTTTGATGTATAAATCAAACTTTTATTTTATATGGGAGTACCGTCGCACATAGTATTCGTTTACATTGTACCATATAGTAAAGTAAGCAAGTGTATTAGAAAATAAACTGTGGCCTAGAAGAGTGATAATCGAAATTTAAATAATCGAAGTTAGACAGAATGTAAATGACAAAAGAAAAATAAAGTATCGATCGTGGAATTTTATATACGAAGAGAAGGTCTTTCGATGTGACCCGAGAAGCCTCATTTTCTTCTACTACATAAATAGCCCATAAATAAATTTAATATTGTTCTTACAAACCCGATTGCGCAACGAAATAGAGAGAGTGAGAGAAAAATAAGAAGCAAATCGTATAGGTGCATTAATGCTGTTCGTCACGTTGGACACGAAGGCCATTCGCGGCCTTCGTTCGAATAAATAATATATTTTACCCGTTCGCAACCTTTTCAAACGTATTTGATGAATATCCACCTCGCGTTAGGAAAAGTTCGCGATATTACTGTATATCAAATAATATATATATACTTACATACATTTATGTACAAATATAATAATAATA
>JABSMR010103517.1:0-12308 GCA_018902295.1 Dusona sp. PSUC_FEM 10030013 | reverse complement strand
GGATTGAGCGTAAATTTCTGAAAATTATTGATGTGCTGCTGGCTTAAGTGAATTATAATCCACTTAAGCCAGCAGCACATCAATAATTTTCAGACATTCACGCCTACGTCATTAATCAGAGGTCAACAGTCAAATGAATAGCTAGAATGAAAGATCAGAGAAAATGAATACAATAAAGAAAGTATGAAAATACCGAAGATACCCGCCCTTTAAATTTGGCAATAGGAAAGCTTCCCCTCTCTATCGAAGTTAGAAGTAAGTCTTTCTGTCGAGCATTAGCATCAGCTTGAAAAAGTCAGCAGAAATTTCAGCATCAGCTTTATTTCTTCCGCCCCAACTATTCCAGCGACAACGATGCACATAAGATTACGTGGATAAATCTACGAGCACCCGGAGGTCTTGGAACGTCGACGAGACGTCTTGTTTCTTTCTCTCCCTTTTTCCAGCAGCTGTGTTCTGCACACGAGAAAGTGCACTCTGCTTGCGGGTTTCTTCATTCCTACGTAACGGTTTATCCAAAGCGATACATTTTATACATATATAAGTATGTATATAAATATGGACCCGCACACACATCCTGAAGAAGGGTAAGAGAGTGCAAGAGGCGGAGTCAAGAAATCCTACGGGAGTTGAGGATAACTGTGGCCCAAGGTAACCGAGCGTTAAGAATTTCCGCTTCGTACACCATAGAATTTTTCTTTGCACTTCTCCTTGAAAAATTCTCAGTAAGTTCTCGCAATTCTTCTCAGTGCGAATCTTCATTTTCTGCTCAATCTTTCGTTTCTTCGACTTCATTCAACTCTTCAATCTTATCCAGCACTCAAACTCTTATTATTTCATTATAGAACGATAAAAAATGCTACGTCAGCTATTTGGAAAAGTATCTGAAAGTTCGATTCACAATCGATGAGAAATAGATTAATAGGGTATTGAAACGCCGTCTTTAAAAGCTTTAAAATACTCTCTATACGTTTATTCTCCAAGAACGTTAAATTCAAGACCCTTGTTAAATATTTGTACAAACGATTTTGTATACCAACTGGTCCGGCTTGGTTTCCTTGAAAATAAACTGACACA
The DNA here is from genome assembly GCA_018902295.1 of Dusona sp. PSUC_FEM 10030013. Classification (NCBI taxonomy): domain Eukaryota; kingdom Metazoa; phylum Arthropoda; class Insecta; order Hymenoptera; family Ichneumonidae; genus Dusona; species Dusona sp. PSUC_FEM 10030013. The sequence goes on along the minus strand of JABSMR010103517.1, from coordinate 11,231 downwards.
AAACTCCAGAAGGAAAAAAGGTTTCCCTTCAAAAGCCGCAAAAAATGACTGCAAATTAAACTTCTTTTAGTGACCGATTGATGCATACATTAAATTTCCAATAGCTGCTATAATAAAAGCGGTTTCTTCAAGTATTTGTATTAAAAAATATAAGGAAAAGTAGGTGCATATAAAAAAGAAACATATTTCCCTCCATAGCTCAAAAAATAATAATGAATTATTCGTTGGTTATGGCTTCGAAAGAGGGCGTTCGTTTGCCAACATTAATTACTACATCAAAGCGTATAATTATCCACGCGATAAATGTCAAGTTGTTGAGCCTGAAAGAGATTGATGAATAATACGGGGTGGAAAGCTCCGCTGGAGCGCGGAATATGCTCTCGAAAATCTTGCCTTGGTGCATTAACAAAAAAGTTTATAGATAAAAATAGTTGAAAATCGCGAAGATGCGGTGGAATTCTTTTGTGCTTTCAGATTTTTCATTTTCTCTCACAGTTTCAGAATCTTCCACTTCTCCGTATTTTTCATCTCCTTTTTTGCGCATCGTCTTCTTCTTCATCTTATTTCATTCCTTTTCAACCCTGCAAGCTTTTCGTCGAAATTTCACGTTAATTATGCAAGTCAGTTCATTAACGTCATGTCGACGAAGGGACGCAAGAGGAGGCTAGTTATCGCCACCCACGAGAGGCTCGCGATAAGCTCCGTCACCTTCAACGCGGATAAGCGCTTGTAATTTCGTTGAGATTTTCTCATGCTGACGCGACACGGGGGATGAATAAATTGTAGAGCCACCACAAAAACCACACATGAGTATTCGTCTTTATATATGAACGGCTCTGACTTTGCGGCCGGACCATAAACAAGATCATGCGGTTGAGCACGCTCCCGCGATTCTATGAGAGTCCTATATTGATTTTGTTGTCATGAATTATGGAAACATCGAGAAATTCACGTGTTTACAACTTTGGCCCAGCCTTGCGGGAATGTAAATTGGTTATAAATCAACTACGCCTAAATTAATAATATTAACGTTGAATTTATTAGAAAATAATATGCCAACTATATTGACGTACAAAAAATAGGAAATAATTATTCAAATCAATTTCTCAAATCGTATTTTAACATATTAAAGATCGAAGTAACACTATGAAAAGCTGTTCTTGAAATTTCGGTAGCATATATAACGCTTTAGCGAATTTGTTCAATTTCTTTTTTACTACTGCTCGGTTCCTTATCAATTTATCAAAAAATGATAAGTAAATATATGTATATTTACCAATTATGGAATTACGAATAACATTTAGTTTATGGAAGCAATTAACCGATTGAATCGAACTGTTGAATTTTTAATTGAGAATTTTAATCACGATAATTTCGTTTTGAATAATTCAGGAAATTGATTCATATTGATGTGAGTGTTAAAATGTCATCATGGGCAGTCAGGAGTATGAATTATACCTATCTGCTCTATAATTAATCGGAAACTGTGCATCTGAGAGTGTTACGAATATAGACATAACTAAGGAGGAAATAAAACGCGACAAATAGTTATATGGCTTACTTTCCCCAAAATTGTTCATTCATGAAAAAAAACTTAAAGCTTCAGTTTTCCAAGTATATTTTTAATAATTTTGAATGGTACAATTATCGATCAATATCTACTATTTAGGGTATTTTTTTTTTACATTTTAATACTCTGATCAGAGCTGATTAATTGAAAGTTATTAATTAATTCATTGTCTCTAGCTCTTCATTGTGATAATGAATTTTCTTTTTGGAAATTGAATCTCGAGGATTGAGGACAATTTTTTATCGACACGAATCAAAGTTGGTTGCCTCCTTACATCGAATATTTATAGGTCATAGATGAATATATGGAATTAAGACACTCGACCCTAACGATATAAGTTCAAGAGGGAGTTGAGCGAAATAAGCGGTCAAGAGGTGTGATACGTGTTCGTAGCTGAGGTTGACTAATGCCAGGAAGTGCTCTCCTTTGCTTTTCAGATACGAGACTATTCTCAGGAGCTTTTGAGATTGAAGTAAAACTGTCAACGTGGGAGAGAATTAATCAAGTGCACGTCGTCGACATCCCGTTATCACGTGGCTTTAGCCTGGTTGCTTTGGTATTCCTAATACTTGATCTAGTCAAATTTCGATTAAACACGCAAAAATAAAAAAATAAATAATATATGTGTAAATCGTTGTCAATAACATGCAACTAAATTACAGAATGTAATTAAAAATACGACAAAGTGGCTCACATCATTTTCCAACCACTCGAAAGGTAAACCTCTCCAAAATTCTATTTTATAAATTTTTTCAAACTCATTCAAGCGTTTAAAATAAAATGTTTTGACGTATGAATAGCTCCAGGGTCAGGATAAAAATGTACGAACCAGTTAGTTAATGCCATGGAAGAATTTAATCGACATTTCCCACTGTACAAAAATGCAAAAACGTCGCCATTCATTCGCTGTGCACGTATCTCGAATGTTGAATCATGAAAATATGGATTCTGGAGATCACCATTCAAAAATTATCGGGTTCAAGCGATTTTTTGAAATATTAAAGCAAACGAAATTTTGTGAGTAAGGGAAAACGATTTATAAAACACAATAGTCTATTTGTTGTTTCGAATTTTTAATTCCGTGAGCCACCAGTGTCCATTCCACTCATCCGCAGAATCGTTCTTTCTCTCTCTCTCGCCTCTCTCTCTTTCTCTCTCTCTCTCGCACATCAGTCAATTTGCCTGAACCGTGGAACGAACACAACACGTCCTCTCACCCTCTTCAATTCGCTCCTGCTTTCGAGGGTGACAAATTTCATTCTTGCCGCGCAACGTGCATCGAATAACTCGCTGTCCTATTTTCTGTTGTTCCAAAGCATTTTTTTTTTTACTCTTTTCGTACCTTGCACTCGTAACACGGTTCGCCGTCACGAGCCAATTCCTCCAGGCTGTTTTCATTACAACGAGATGCGACCGGGGTGGCTCGAGGGATTTTTTTAATGGACGGGACTTGCCTGCTCCGAGCATTTAGTTATCAGCTTTATAAATATGCACTTTTTGAGCCATCGAGGCCGGAGGCAATACAGGCCAGTTGGAAAGTAGCTCTTTTATGATTTTCAGGATGAATATACATTAAAAAATACATTTAAACTTGATTCACCGAAAGAATATGTCGATAAGGAACGTAAAAAATTTAAAAACTCAAGAATATTACGTCGTCAGAAAATAAGGACAGCAAATCCGTCAAATTTTGATAAAAAAGTAAATTAAAGTTACCAGCAGCCAATTTCCACCTTACATCCAATATTAACTAGCAGTCCCAAGGCTCCGGAAATTTCGCGTTTGGCCAGCAAAAGAAAGAAACACCATAAAAATAACACATTTAACTTAACTTCTCATACGATGTTTTTTCAGGTTTACGCATTATTTCAGAAGTTGAATTTTACTCAATTAAGGACTTTCGACTTATTCGTGTAATGATAAGAGAAACAGGAATTGCGTTCTGGACCCTTGACACCCACAGTTATATTTGATTCACGTTAACGCACCTTTGCACATTTTCGTATATCAAATGAATGTATATTAACTCATGTATATATGTATTTCTATATATATAACGTGTTTATGACCTGCAAATATATATATAGGTATAAAAGTCCATAGTGCTACGACGGCATAAATTCGATTGTCCTGTGGAGTACTCTGGGAAGCGACTATTAATTGCGAATGCACTCAGATGAGTCCGAAGGGATGAAACTTCGGGGTTACTGCATATATAGCTTATTCTGAAGCCAAGTCAACGTAAAGGCTCTCCCTCTCCCTTTCTCTCGCTCCCTTCTACCCTTGTTCCTTCTCTGTGCATCTCTCTGTGATGTAATAGCACTTGGATCTGTGTATATGGAGATATATAAGGATTTATGTACCGGAACTAAAATTAATTGTTGCCCGGTCCCAATGTATCGTCCAATATTTTGTTTAACAAAAAGAAAATATTCCAAAAACTTCCTTCATGTGTTTCCTTGTATTTTTCAGCTGGTGGAAAAATCACCCGATTTTTCGTCGTGTAGAAATTATGAACCTTCGTTAAATAAATACGTTTTCATGAATTTATTGCAAAATCAACTTGGTCTGTAATTGCTAACGTAATGACAACAGTACGGGAAGAACAAATTTTTAAAACTATTTGAATATGTTATTTTAAAAGTTCTAGAAAGTCAGGAAAAATAGAGTAAAAAGCAAAATAACTTAGTACATTCAAAGTTTTGTATAGACTGTAAAAAATTGGGTGTTAAATTTAACACCAATTTAACAGCACTCCATGGATGCAAATATACGAATTGCATTCTCTGCAAAATTTGCAGTATTTATTCATTCGTTTCAAATGTGTGTTTGGTCAATATTAAGGTAGTCTCCATCGATACGTATTTGCATACGTAAATGCATGGCACTCATAAATTATTGACATTATTCCGAGTTTTAAGTGTACAGGGAAGTTGTACTCTATGATATTTATTCGTATGTATAAGTACGATCATTAAAAAATTTTACGGAGTATTTTCCTGTAAAGTATAAAATGATAAAAAGACGGCTTTTTCAACGAGAAAAAAGTAAAAATAAAATATTTATTTGACGAAGGTAAATAATGTTCTCATCGTCGAAACGTCTGCTTGGCATCTTTATTTATCGTACGTGAATTTTTCCACGGAGTAATATGTTCCAAGTGATATTAATGGACAAATCATAAATTTGGAGAAATCACAGATCACACAGCATAATTTTCTGGTTTTTGTTGCTGCCTCGTGCCTTTTTAAGATCTCACGTCAACCTTCTTTTCATATTTTTTTTGTTACGGACTCTCCAAAGCTGCCAAATGGACGAGAAAATTCTTCTGCTCTCCGCAGCAAGAGAAACCCTCAGGCTATATAATATACGTGTGAGACTTTCACGGACAACTGACCACTTTTTCTTTACTCGCAGGAATTAGTATCAGTGAAGGAGAAGAAAAAAACGTGATACTTTTTTTATTAAGATTTTAGTATAGTTGCAAATTTGAGGAACTGAGAGTCTTCTTAATTATTGGGTCATTTTCTTTCGTCAATTTCTTTAGTAATATCATTCATAATACGTAAGAGTTTTTTTGATAAAAATCATTTTTGTTTATTCATCGAAATATGATTTTAAACTAATTTAATTTGGCATTGCGGAATTGTAATTATTTCGTATTCGTTCGGCTTCACGCTACAAGAAAAATGCTTTTTTAAAGATAACCCAACTTAACCTACAGCGAAATGAGATCGAATGATAACTTAACGGAGCAGTATATTAATGCCTAGCGATCGAAGAAGTGAGAAAAAAATTCGGTGTATAAGCTCGTAGATTCGATATGATTCATCTATACATACATAGATCTCGAGTATATATTAATCTTCGGTGTATGGGGAGAATAAGAGAGAGTTCTATATCGGGGGAGGCTTGATAAATGGAAGTGGGTCATCGCCGCTGGAACATCGGGCATCCCTCGGAACGAGACAGAGCATCCGTACCAAAAGCTTTGCCTTTCCTTCTTTTTCTCCCTTTCAATACCAATGCGAAAAAAAGTACTCGACGTTAACAGCCATCGATCGGAATTTACGGGAAAAAAATTCGAGCAATATTGCATTCAGGCTTGAGTAAATAGCAAAATTTTTCGCTCCCAGTAGTACATCATGCTTGTCACTGATGAATCCTCATCTCTTTTCATAAATTCCCACGAGTCCGTGGATCGTATTGTGTGTACGGATACACAGACATAGAAACTGAGAAAATTTTTTTGTCAATTATCTCGAAATATCAAGAGCCTGCAGAAAAAACACAATTTTCTCTCTGTTACCTTTACTTTCGTTGCGGTTTCATACAACCAATTTATCATTTGCACAAAAGTTAGTTGTGCAATTAAGCAATATCGAATATCCTCTGAGGTATTCAACGATTTAATAATACGACGGGATAATTAATATCTTTTTAACCCCTTTTCGTTTTTATTATGGCGAGTAGCTCTATTGATTATATAATAAAAGTGCAGGATTTGTGTAATTGAGCGATTCCGCGAGAGCTGGCACAGTTTTATGCCTTTTTATTAGATCGATAAAACCGAATTATTTTTTTAGCATTTTACCATGCAACAAATACAGAACGTGGCAATATATTCGAGAGCAATAGATTTTTTTTTGCAATAAAATGACGAAACAGTTAAAAAAATAGAATCTTGGCAGAACTCTGTGCCAATTTTCCTTCCACAAAAATGATATAATTATTGTAAAAGAATGTAAATTACGTATATTTCGACTTTCAAATATTACGTATTTAATGAAAAAATCAAAACTGCATTAAGCAATCAAAGAATCGTGCAATAAGCAACACATGATTTAGCAATAAAATGAAATACAACGAAAAGAAAGAAAAATAACACATGTAATGATATTTCGTACATAAAAAGTGTTCTTACTAACGCGTGAAGTTCTGCCCAGTTGAACTTTGCAAGTTCCCTCGTTTTTTTTCTTCTCTTCTTTCGTATTTGCGCACTTGGTAGAGCTAATATAGTTTTTCCAGTGAATCACATGTTTTTTTCTTTCGTTCTTTTTCGGAACTTTCGTCGTGATTACATCCCAACAACTTTGATCCGTCGCATAATAAAACGGGTTAATTTCCTGGATGACCGAACGTTTCACCGTGATTAAGTTGTAGCGACGAATGTTAATGAAACGACGAAAAATAGGTATTTAAGAATGAAAAAAAGGGAAGATGAGGAAAAAATAAATTGCGCAATTTTGGTTTATTGAAAACTTGTTATTCTTGGAAAATCGTGAGGATGAGATAACGCGGAGGGGTCGAGATAGATACGCGAAAGCGCGGCGCGAAGTAACACAACGGACGGCACACCTCTAGTCGTGACGGTGATACCGGACCACGAAAGGGAGGCTGCGAAACTGAGATCCGACAACATTCGTGGCAGTGCGCGGGCGCACACATTTTCAACCCCCGCCGCCGGAATAGGGAAACCCGGCCAACCCCACAAGCCCCCCTAACCTTTTTTTTCCTTACCAGTGAACATGCGAACGCGTTTCCAACACACAGAGTGTGACTCTACGAGCTGGAACGATAATAAATACAAATATATACATAGCTTATTTTATAAAAAAGTTCGCTTCGTGTTTACGGAGTACGAAGAATTCCACGCGACAGCATAACTACACAAAATTTTACAAGAGATGAAATCTCGGGACTTACCAATTACTGCCCTTCTCCATGCGTTCCCCTGTTTTCTATTTCCTGACAAAATTACTAGGCTCAGCTGTGTAAAGAGAAATTGCTGCAACATCGGACCACCATTTTTTATAGTTCAGAGAAATCACTTTAAAGTTAATTTTTCAATATCGTATAACGTTCCATACTTTAGGCACTTGATGTCAAAACTATCGAATGTTTTCACCACTCTCTGCCAATAAAAAACAATTCGCAGTAATCAATCTGTAAAAACTCGTTTATTTTCTCACGGTACTTGAAAATTCAGTATACGCCTTAAATATTAGACGATTTACCAAAACTCATTGTTATTTAACCCTTTGAGGCATACATTTTTCCTTACGTACGATTTACTTAAAAGTTTGCATGCATACGATTTTGGGGTCACTGATTACGGATCAGAACTAAAAGTTCGAAAATATAGGCGAGAGTTTTAAATCAATACTACTGTTTGTTTGGATCTAGTGCGAAAAATTCTGAACAATTCTTTGCAGTTCATTAAGTTTGTAAAAGAATTGCGATCGCGGTTTTTATAGTGTATTTGTAGAAAATTCATTATTTTTCATACAAAACTACGAATTTTCACTATTTCTTTATGCATAGTATTCATATAATCAACAAATAATAGATGTAAATATTTTGTATACATTCATGAAAGTCCTACGGACTATGTACAAACGAAAAGTCCGGTATTTGTTGCCGCAAAAGTACACTGAGAAAAAAAAAGCTGTTGGATCAACGAAATGTCTCATTACGGAGTGCCAATGGAATATTTGATCGTAACAATATTACAAACTATTAAACAAACACACTACTTTTAAATCAAACTGCACATTTATTCGGGCGGAGAATACTGCGATTGAATGAACAAAATTCTTCCAAAAACATTAATTTTTATTGAATCAAGAATGTTTTTTTCTCAGTGTAGTTAAGTAATGAAAAAACTGGATAAAAAGAGACAGCGTATTTGCCACCATGACTCAAAGAGTCAAAGGTATACTCAACCGTTAATACCATGATGTAGCGCAGGGGGATTCAACCTCCCTCCCCCCCTCTCCTCTCCCACGGCTTAACGCGATCGTGGTGATGTCCATGATTATTATTGTTATAGTTTTATTTAAACAACTATCTTGGCCTTCCCTAATCCAAAAGCTGGCTGCGCCCATGGCTCGTACTTAATCTTGCATAGACAGATACATTTTGATCGATGAAGTTTAACGTTCGCAACAAATTTGTATTCTGCAAATAATTAAATCAACCGAGTTCGTCGACTCAAGGAAAGAGAGATTTGGAGACTGATTTTTTAATTACGATGAGATACATTGAATTTTTAATCCAATTAGGAATTAAAGCTCGCGGGAAAGTTTGCTGGGTGCCTCCGTCCGTGAATTTTCCGTCTCTTGAGTTCTGCTGGACATTTTTTCTCGAATCTTGGTAACTTATTGATTCGTTGCATGGACTATACTAGCTCGGACCGTTGGCCATCTTTCCACGAGTATCTCTCGAGAATTTATACAAACAAATCCAGCTTTAACGTAGTTATTACCATCCCGAAGGAAAACTTTCATTTTATTGAAAAAAATGGATATTGAGTTCGGGTGTGGCACAAGATGATACATATATGTATAAAAGAAGCGTGCACTTGGCATTAGATGGGCATAAGTCGAGAGATCGAAATCCTTGCAAACTTCGATAAGCGGCTTAATGTACCTAAAAGCAAAATCTAATAACGAATTGTTGAAGAGCTTGTTCATCCCCGCAAATCCGCATTGACTGGCTACGGGCCAGCTACCAATTACCGGTTGTTCACTCCTCGGTAACTTGTATTCACGAATGAAAAATAAAAAAAATGCTCAACCGATGATCGGGGTCGAAAAAAAAAAAACGGAATGCTCTACGATGAACGTCGAGAATATTCGCGACTGTTGTAAAATCACGAAAATAATGAACCTCGTTAGGTGTTCATTAGTGTTTCCAATCAGAGTCAATTAGAATTTCGTAACATCCGATAAAAAATAACAATTAAATCGTATATATTCCAGAAATCTTTGTTCTTTTAATAAGAATATGAAAAATCGAATAAAATTTGTTACGAGACCTAATCAATGATCGATATAAAGTAAATATAGTTGTAATAGCATTGAAATGGTTTTCAATGGTAAAAATGAATAATTCATCGAGATGATTTTCTCTCGAACTCCATTATGGTTTTTCGCCGGACGAGCAAATCTTATCGACTAGCTACGACTCCAAATGACACTATCAGAACGAAGCTATATACTTTCTTTATAGTTTATTTGTTTTTTTTTTCTATTCTTTATTTGGCGAGCCGTCAATTTTTCACGTAGCCTTCGGCAGTCCAGAGAGCAGCTCGACGGTGCGGATAAATCGATCGTCCGTGTGGATGCTTTTCACTGTGGTACAGTAGAACGAGTCCGTATCGTGTCGGGTACATCCGCAGACACAACGGCTGTACGTGAGGCGAACGGTTTCATTAAAAGCTTCCAGACAACCTAACCCACCACGTACAATTTCCTTATTACAATAATATTATAGCCACGATTTCTCTCTTTCCATCTTTGTCTCTCTCTCTCTCTCTCTCTCTCTCTGTCTCCTACTTCTTCTTTCTTGCTTTCTCTGTCGTTATTTCTCTCGGCTCACAGCGTTCACAGTATAAAGTACAATTTATTATCGCACCGTGTAGCAAAACGAAGACATTACGAGAGCTTCCAGTCCCATTTAATTAGCGGGACTCTCATTACAGTTTGTCGAGAGTGTATCCGTAATCATGCACATATATTCGTAAGAGAATATAGTGAAAAATCATTAAATAGTCATGCTTGAATTGGGCAAACATAAATTATCTCATTTACTTGGTCTACCAATATTTTATTTTGTTTTCCAGCAGCTCACAGATTAAACATTTTCAAGATTACAAATTTGGCTATATCCTGTTTTAAAAACATCGAAATAAATTTAACTATAAAAATCTCTTTATTCCTCTTGATCAAATGGGAAGTGGCATAGTTTTATTCAACGATTTCCTGTCATACATTTTTTTAACGTTCTTTATTAGCATAAAGTCAATAGTGATTCAATAATAAAGCTGAAAGAATTAAATTTGTAATACAAATCAATGTCTAGTATAATTAAATACGTTTTTTTGTACTTTTCACGATTATTGTCTGCATTTTCTGTATAATTTTCTCCAAAAAATGACTACGCATCAAATAGCTATCGAATAAATTACACAATTCGAAAAATACATAGGCACGCTTGTTTCTAATTGAAAAAAGCATGTATTGAAAACAGTAAATAGAAAAATCTATATCCAGGTCACGTGGGACATCCTCGTTGAAATATACGAGTACGCGTTAAATCTCCACAGGTCTCTTCAAATTTATCACTGTTGAATCGTGACTCAAGACCATGAATGCTCGTCTCTCTATTTAATCCAACGAGGATTCACTTTCGCGAGATCGTGGCAATAAGAATAAATGACCAAGTACGTGAGGGTGGGTAGAGGATTGACGAGGGTTCCCCGCGAAACATACGAGGCGAGAAATTTCGAATTACGAATTTTCTACCGACCAAACTTTTTGTGAGAACAAAAAATCCCAAGGAAATCGATGCTAATAAAGAAGTGAAGCATACGAAAATCTGGAAAGGAGAATTTTTTTCCGATTTTCTTGCAAATCGCATTCATTCACTTGCCAGTTTATTTCCTTAACGTAATTATATTTATGAATATCTCTTAAAAATCATCATTTTCATAACAGATGCCGAAAATAATAAAAATTATTAAGTCGAAAGGTTTTAACCGTAATTAACACTGTAAAACATTTCTGTATGAAAATTAATACACATGTATAGGAAGTTTTTATGCAGATACTGTATTTGAAAATTCAGATACGCTGAGTAAAATCAAGAGACGTGGTAT